>JAXGGA010002545.1:0-119699 GCA_038373865.1 Uloborus plumipes
CTTTTTTCTAAAACGAAACGCATGTTAAAATTTACAGTGCCAACAGTATACACAAAATGTGTTTCGGAGTTGGCTATTTTGCTCGCACGTTATTTCTCTTACATACTGAATACATAGATGAATTTTTAACTCCTATAAATAAGTTACATTGATAATTTATGTTTTGACAAAGCTAAATTCGTTGATGATGAAAAAGAAAAAGAAAAAAAGAAGGAAACTAGAACTTTTGCTCATCATACAGCCGTCGTTATAGACTTTATTTTACTTGCATCAATGAAATACAGATTTGATGCATAACATAAGTGTGCGTACGTACTTGTTTAATCAGGAGTATGGATTTGGCCTTTTAGTTAAGTAACATAAAATAGAACCTTACAAAAAAACAAAAAAAAAAGTAAACCGACTGGTAATTAGTTGTATTGTGCATCTCATTATTTCACGAACGCTTATAGGATCGCTTTTGTAAAGACTTTATTCACTTTTTGAGATTAAAATTTTCATCTTTTTATTTCTCTGCATGTTATTACCCTGAAAAGCTGAATTAATACGGAATATCCGGTTTGCTTATTACATTTTCTCAGTCTCATATTTGAATTATGCAAAATGACTCGGTAGCAATTCGGCTTTTATGATGATGATAAGAAGCCATAACACTTTAGACCTAATATAGATGAGACAAACGTTTTATAAATATAACCCAGAAAATTCTCTTACAGTACTAACCAAAAAAGCGAAACAGTCTCATACTTAAATTATGCAAAATGAAGCGTTAGCAATATTATTTTTATGATGATGATAAGAAGCAATATCAGTTTAGACATAATAAAGATGAGACATAGCACTTATAAATATAGCTCAGAAAATTTGCTCTCAGTGTGAACAAAAAGAGAGAAACTTCGATAAGACGGAAACGGTCTTTGGCAAGTCATCGGGTCCCGATGTAAACATCCTGCAGAACCGAATTACGATTTCTTGAAAGCTTTGCTATCGCTTACACTTAATCTCGGCAAGAAATGTGTTAGTTGAGGCCTTTTTTTAACAAGGCACATTTCGACACATGAGTTGTTTAGGGTCTATCGGAAAAGGAAATAAGCGACTATTCCCCTCCGTATTTATGCTTTTTATGGAAGTCTGTATTGAATAGTTGGCATCCTTCCCGGAAGTTATCGTGGTGATTTGGGACTTGCACCCTTTGACCCTCCTAGTGAAAATTGGGAATGGTAGGCCTGTTTGCAGCATTATTTCTTAAATAATTGTAGACCGCTGTGCGGAGGAATAACTTTTCTTTACTGCTCTTTTATCATCAAGTATATTGAACGTTTTATTATGAAGTATATAGCCCCGTGCAATTCCTAGATCATTCGTGCAGTTTAAATTTCATATGATTATTCGGTTTTCATAGATTTTCTATGCATCCAAAACAAGTCTTTAAATGTCACTCAAGTATTATTAATGCATTGCTATGAATAAAAATGTGAAAAAAATATAATTGTTGTGATTGATTGATGAGCAAGAATATCGAAAGTGAAATCAATTATTATGGAACACATTTCGCTTTATGACGCATCTATTCTTTCTTCTGGGCAGAGCTTAACTCTTAACAAAAGAAATGCAAAAGCCATATAGTCTACTCCACTTATGCTCATACATATATGGCCTGAACTTTGCCTATGAGAAAAAAATTAACTTAAAATTGAAAAGAAGTAAATGAGCTCAACTCTCATGTAGTTCCATCCAAATTAAGCCCAACTTCTGAGGATCGGGTGAATGCAATGAGGATGGAGTGAAGGGAGAAATTGGCTTTTAAGTCAACTATTGCGTCTTCAGAATAATGCAAAAAAAAAAAAAGTTTTATTTATTCAAAACTTATTAGTGGTTCACAGGGTCATAGCTATGGCTTATTTTCTACCAAAAAAGAAAGAAAAGAGTGAGAGCCCCCTATTCTTCAGATGATGTGCTCTTATGTTACTAATATAAAATTAGTGAGAATCCCAAAGAAAAACAAATAAGAAGAAAGAAACCGAATCTGAGTTCCTCTGTGTCCAGGGAAGAAGTATATATCTATACATAAAAAAATATACGTAAACACACATATAATATTTTTGGAGAAAAAAAACGAGTTTCTTTCATATAAGCGGCATGTAAAGCTGCCTTTCTTAAAACGGATATTAGTTCGTTTTATAGTAAGATAAGAGTAATAAAACGATTTCTGTTTTTACAGAAATGAGATATACAAGTGTAAATACTTCTCGGAAGTTTTTTTGATAAACTCATCTCACTGCAGGAGTTTTGAATCTGATAAAGTATGAAAGATATGATAAAGTTTGCGTTATTCCTGGAAGCCTTTCACAAAATGTTCATCAGAAAAATCTTTATTGAAAGTAATGTGTCAGAAGTTTATCAAGTGATGGAAATGTTTCCAAACATCCTGGAAATTTAATATTTTCTTTTATTTGGTTTAATAATCAGGAGCTTCTTCTAAGCAATATTTCCTACAACTGTTCGCAGTAGAATATTTCAGAAGGATGTCAAAAAGATTCTTTGGTATTAAAATCGTAACTTGGTTCCAGGAGAACTAAATGTTGTTAGCCCACTATCCAGTTTGATACTGCTCAGTTCATTTACATCTTTTGAGCAGTAAAAAATCCTGAAATCGCAGCGTTATACAAGAGACTGTCCAGGATTTTAAACAAGGTCTCCCTTTTTAATGAAAAACTAAGATTTTGTGAAAATTCAAAAAAATATGGGAAAAATGAAAAAAAAAAAAGAAACTTTTTATATTTTTACACGTGCAGATGCTTAAAATTTGTAAGGATCCCGTTTTGAGGCAACAAAACTAAATAAATGGTAATATCCTTAGCGCCTACAACCAAAAGTATTTGTTTCATGTACACGCGCTTTCAAAAATTGTTAATAACCTGACGCTTCACGAAGAAAATTTTTTTTCGACAATGCTTGATTTTGGCAACCCCCTCATTTCTCTTGTTCTCAATCTATTGTTTTTTTATCATACATTCGTCGAAGGATGAATGCCAACAATCCAGAGTGGACTGTAACAGCCTTTTAACTCATTCGTTAGCCTGTGAATTCAGGAAAATTTTAATGCAAATATTACTGTACAATAGAATACTTACAGTATGGAAAAATTTAAACGCAACATTTTCCGGAAAAAATAAGTGTCTATAATAATAGCTCTATAAGTGAAAAAATAAGAGCTTCACTCGGTATACCACGTGACTCTTGGTGTGACGCCATTGTTTCCCTTTTCACGCACCCCCTTCAAGTCTCATTTAGTATAGAGCAGGGGTGGCCAACCTTTTTAGGGAGAGTGCCACTATCTGGAGAAAAAAAGCTCAGCTTGCCACATTGTATTTTCCCAACAAACTGAAAATTTTTGAATTACAAAAAAGTGTTTTAAAATTTTTATGTTGGCTGACTATGTAATTCTTACTCAAATGAAACATTTTTTCTCGTAAATCTGAGCAATTGAAATCTAAATGATACTAAAGATAAAACAAGTCCGAACTTAAGAGTTATCGTTAACAAACACTTTTATAAGTTCTGTCAGTTGGCTTATGCTTAAAAAAGAAACAAATGACATCAAACGTTCTATTCTAAAAATTAAACAGTCGGTACTTAATGTGGTTTATGAGTCTGTATCTTTTTTACCAAGTTTTTAATTTCATTATTAGTTCTTGAGAATCCTAAGAAGTTTAAGTGTTTTAAATGCTATCAATTAATATTTAACGGTGCTGTTTAGATTTTCTGCATTCATAAAAAAAAAATTTTTTTAGAAGTGTATTTTGAACCAAATTTACAGCAGCATCAGACGGCTAAAGTGTGTGAATGTGTAAAAAATTTGTTGGTACAAATTTCCAAATTTCTGTACAATATGGATGACTTTCTGATGAAGAAAACTCTTATATTTGATTACCAATGCAAAAGGTCAGTAATTCTGATTTGGATTTCAAAAGGGTAACAAGTAGTGCCTTGCAGAGAAATAGACAATGAATTTGAAAAGATCAGCATTTTTCATGATCCCGAAAATCATCAAACCAAACACTGAATGTATACTTAAAATAGGTGTAAAATTTTCTCCATAAATCATTGGAAAATTTTTAAATTTGGGTTGATACTTTCAGTATTAAATTTAATGTTTTATTCTTTTTTCTCCAAAGTAGAGAAAAAGAAACTGAAGTTTCATCATAAAAGAATGTAGATGGCCTATACTGGTTTAGGAAACTATTTTTGTACTAAAATTTAAATAACTTAAACGCCGGATAATAAAAGAGGACATAGCTAAATTCATTTGCTTTTCTTCATTCCTAAGTAGCAAGTAATCATTGCTTTCCTTCCAGACATTTTAAAAAACCTACTCCTTAAAATTGTAAAATTTTTTGACTATTTTTCCTTTGGGCAGCATTTTTCCTATTGTACATTTCAATGAAGGAGAAACCTCCATGCTCTCCTCTTTCTCCTGGGAAAAGTTCACAAAATATTCAGAGCTCTAATTCGTAGTTTGTTAATACAGTGAGCTCTAAAGGGTCACCAGCAGAGAAAAACTCTCATTCTTTGGCAACGAGTTTCTGATAAATAATTCGATGATATTTTGGAAGTTTTTTCCCCAAATTATTTTCAAGCAATGTAACAAGTAACAAATGTTTCAAGCAATGTAATTTAAGGA
Organism: Uloborus plumipes; assembly: GCA_038373865.1. NCBI lineage: Eukaryota > Metazoa > Arthropoda > Arachnida > Araneae > Uloboridae > Uloborus > Uloborus plumipes. The sequence goes on from JAXGGA010002545.1 coordinate 4,685, forward strand.
TCTTCATTTGTGCAACCATACCAAGAATTTACAAGAACAAATTTTGTTCAATCTGGTTTCTTAATTTTACTGGCAGAGTTAACTTTTTAAAAAAATTCATTACCCGTAGCTGAAACTATTGCAGATCAAGAATTCATTCTGCAGCATCGAAAGTTTCATTCGTGTCAAGCACAAACATGCTTTACAAAGAATTTCTGTAGTGTCGCAGCTTTTGTTGGATATCCGAAGCTAATGCTAAATACTTTGCAGTATTGTAGTTGAGATAATTTGTGTAAGCCAGCTTCCTGACACTTAATCGTCATAATATCATTACATTTATCAGTTCAAGGGTTTTAGTTTTTATCAATATTTTTGAGATCGACATTTTTCCCTCAGTTTTGGAATTTTTTCAAAAAGTCTTCGCGTGCCACAGTTGGCACGCTTGCCGCGGGTTGGCAACCACTGGTATAGAGGCTAGTGTGCAATTAAGAAAAGAGTGAGAATGCTGATTTGAATTCTACTGCTTGCACCTCGCTCTTATTATTCAGCCCAAAGCTACCGTGTTCTCTTTTTTTCTACCGTAATTTTTTAAAAAAGTAAAACAGGACTTTAAGGTAAAAAGTACTGAAAACATGGATTCCAGTACATTTTATAGAAAAAAAATTAGATTTTTTAAAACAAAGACGTATTTCACTCCGGAATGATATTCCCATTTACCAAAAAAAAAAATCCGGCCTGATGCAGTTCTGTGAGAATAAGAGCGCTTTTCCGATTTAAAGATATGATAACGACGAACATCGGCCTGTAATACTACAACAATAATTACGGTTATCGTGTCGTCTATTGCACACTTTTTCCGTTCAACCAATATCGTTTCGTATGCCATCGCGCTTCTTCAAAAAAAAAAGTAAGCTAATGATTGGCTGTCGGGTCGAGGTGAAAGGAGCGACGGGTGCTTTCCAAAAATAAAAAAAATAAAAAAATAAATAAATAAAATAAATAAAAAATAAAAATGGTCTGATAAACGATATCGACATAATCGTCATTGAATCGGTAATAGAAAAATGCATTTTGAGTAAGCCAATGTCGGACAGCGACCATCGCTTCGTATGCCATCCGATATCGTTTTGTATGCCATCGCGCTTCTAAAAAAAAAAAAAAAAAAGCTGATGATTGACAGTCGGGTCGAGGTGAAAGGAGCGACGGATGCTTTCCAAAACAAAAAAAAAGTAAATAAATAAAAAATAAAAATGGTCTGATAAACGATATCGACATAATCGTCTAGAAAAATGCATTTTGAGTAAGCCAATATCGGATAGTGACAATCGCTCACGATTTATGGCTGTCGTTTCTGTAAGTCAGAAAGCGCGCTTATTACTGCGAAACATGCTTTAAAAAAAAATTGTGTGAATTGGAAAGAAGGATTTTCGCATGTAGCTGTTGATTTTGAAACAAAGTAACGTTTGAGAACATAACAGAATGAAGTCATCCTCGCAATTAGCCCACCGTCTAAGAGGACCGTCAACGCGTGAGAACTGTCATACAGTGAATCCCCCTCACGATTCGTTTCGATAGCAACAATCTGAAGAAACGTCTCACACAACTCATATCTGTCGGGTTTTATGTCCTTGATTTGGGAGCCCACGCATTATTTATTTTCTTTCATTTTCTCTGACGCTGCATAAATACTTTCAGACATTTCGAGATGGACCGGATTAAACTGGAAATTCATATGCAAAAACTTCAATTTATTCCGTCACGATGTTATGGGGTCATTTGGGTTAACAAATCATGTAGTAATCGCTGCATGTAGTGATTTCTAAATGACACACTTGAAAACATCGACCAGTCAAAACCAGAATAAATATTGTTAGGCAAAGCACACATTGGAAAGGTTAAAATTGTACTGGTATAGTCAAAAATGTTTACAAATTGAGTAGGTTTTTCGATTTCTTTATTAAGTGTAACTTGCGCAGGAGAGTATATTGTCCACTAGGATCGCACGAAATTTTTTCACTAATCGAAAATTCTGTTTTATGAGAATGACAGTGACATAAGTCAGTTTCCATGCCGCTGATTGGACGTGAAGCAAGAATTTTCTTGCAGTAAACCCATCATTTTAGAATGACAGTGGTGTAAGTTATTATTCAAAGTTACTTTAAAACAAATTTCAACTTTCCAAAAAATGCAGTTTGTGATTAAAAAAAAGTACCTATATTTAAATGCAAATACTAGTTTTAAAATTAAAACGTACGTAGTCATGAATCTTTTGCAGATGTTTTACGAAATCTTAATTACTCGAAACTTTATGCTAGGTTTATTTCCGTAAACTACGGTTTATGTTTATGGTAAATGAATTTGGACTTTCGAAAAGCAGTGCTGTAGTTGGCAGAAAAAAAAAAACTATTTGGGGGAACGCACCTTATTTTTCGGTTGACGGATATTTGTTTGGCCAAAAGGTTAGTTTAGATTATTTATGCCAGCTGTTAAGTAAAAAGTAGACATTTATTTTAAAAAAGGAGATGCTTTGAAACCAATTTATATTAAATTTGCATAATTTTTTCAATCGTAAACCAAATATTTCGGAAAACGGAATTCTCCTCTAACTATAACATTGACTACGATATATGGAGCTGAAATCTCGCTTGGGAGGATTTGGCTTCATGAAATATTTTATTATAACCCCTTTATGAGAGAGAATTTTGTTCAGTGAAATTATTTAAAGTCGGTGCTTACTCCAGGAGAGCCAAGATGACTAATGAAAGCAAAACAGTTTTACTCACAAATAATGTCTTTACTATTACTAAAATTTGCCAGCAGTTAAATACGATGATTATCCAAATTATTCAAATACGACAAAAAAATTAAATGTAAAATATAAGTACTGGGTTAAAAGCTCGTAGACTGTGAAACGGAGCGAAGCAACTGACTAAATTAACTTACGAGAGATCAAACCAGCTCTTTTATGCTCTCAGATGAATCAACTATTCTAGTAAAAGCTACACCTGGGGACGCGGGAGTTCCCTGGCGGCCAAGAAAACAAGGTAATGTAAAGTAACAGCGAAAAAGTTTTCAAAGAAATTCTTGTACTTATCAACACTTACGTTGAAAAACCTGAAATTTTGTGCCCAGTTTATCAAACAAGACTCTTCCTTACTAAAATTCTTTTTTTTTTGCAGTGACAATAAAGTGAATTAAAATTTGTTATAAACAATCATAATATATTTTGAAAAAAAGCCTTCATTTCAATTTGAGAAGGTTTATGTCGCCCAGTAAGAGGGTACACTGCAAAAAATGAACTGTTGTTTTTGCAGTATAATACTGGCAGCCGAGGTTCATATTTAAAACTAAAATGCACAGCAATGAACTGTAAAACTAGCAATTTTGCATTTTCTTACTGTTAAGTTAGCAATTTTACAGTTTATGTCGTAAAATGAGTAATTTTAGTTTATTATGGAAAATCAGCAATTTTTACAGTTTATTACTATAAAATTAGCTGTATTATACAATAAAAACAATATTCATTTTTACAGTGTAGTAATAAGGCTTACCCTGATACGCTCTCCCTCTGAAAATGGTCAGATTCACATGAGGTGTAGAGCAAAAAACGTCACCTAACGTCTTAGAAATTAACTACAGTTTTGACACAGCATGCTTATTTTACTCTGTAACAGCGATTCACAACTGGTGGTCTGGCGGACCGGCACCAGTCCTAAGAGATTTTGAATTGTCCACGTTTAAAAAAATTCTTAACTCGAAGAAAAAGCGAAAAGAAAAGAAAATGTATTAATAATAATATTTCCTATACGACATCTTCTGCGCGAGTTTTGCGATTAACTTTCTTACTTTTCTATGATTTTTCAGCAATATTTATTACTTACGTATATAATTCTTGAAGTAATTACTTATCTTATTCTTAGCATTAAAATTTAAATATTTTGTAACTTCTTTAACACCAAGCAAAGTTTCATTCATAATTTTATTAGTCCATTTATTAGTTTTAATGTTTGGTAAAATAGGAAAAAAAATCACCCCTCTGCCGTTTGTAAAAATTTTCACTCGTATTTAACTGTCCTCGAGTCAAAAGTTTTTCTTTTTTTCTTTTCTTTTCTTTTCTTTTTCATAAAAAATGAAAAGGAAAGAAAAAGTAAAGAAAGAAAATGAAAAGAATAAATAACAGAGGAACAAGACAGGGCTGTGATTTTTTTTTCTTTCAAAAGCTTGCTTTTACGCGAGTCATAAAAGGTTGCGGAACGCTACTCTAAAGCATCCCCAAAATCGAACTCAATAGAAATTGTGTTCCAAAATATTCCTTAGTGTAATACTTAAACGGTACTTGAAGGTTTTTTTACATATGGAGGGAAAATTCATAAAATCCAGACCGTGTAAAGATCTTCCAGCTGACCAGATATTTGGAAAATCGGAGTATCCACACACGGGATAATCGGTAGCTCAGAGATAATTTCATTAATATCCTCTAACCGAGCTATAATATAGCATCGAAATGCGACACAAGCGCACCACTGAAATGAACGACAGCCTCTGTGCTTTTCTATTTTTGTTTCTCATTTCTCCGCTGTTTCCCGACATCCATCCATTTCTTCATTAAATTTTTGCACAATCTGCAGCACTGTCTTTTGATTTGAGAAGATGGACCAGGTGCTGTGGCGCTTTTTAAGCCAGGACGCCAAACTTTTGTTTTTTGTTAGGCCGCCTCCCCTTTTCTTTCTTGAGTTCTGTTTTGGCATTCCCCGCGATTTGATGACTTCCGCGACTTGCGGGATAGCTTCTTATTTTGTTGTTTATAAAAACCCGTGTTTTTCTGCATTTCGGTACTTTCGCTTTTTTTTTTTTACTTTACTTGAACGCTTAGATTAAGTCGACGCTGTAAATGTTTTCTTTTATGCTGATTTTTCAGTGGACGGAAAAAAAAAAGAAGAAAGGATTATATTTTGAAACTTTTAAGAAATTCCTTTATTAAATTGACATTTGTACTTCTTAAATGCAACCATACATTCATTTGCATTTTTTGACCATTTTTAACGTATATTGCTTCCCAGTATTTGAGAGCATTTTATTCGTTTTTCATTAGTTATAGAAATTTGAATTATACATTTTTTGTTGTTTTTTTTCGTGACGTATGCTTACATATCTCCCGCAACTTAATAATCGGTATTTTGCACTATGTTTATACTTTTATGAAGATATTGACGTAATTCAAGTTGCATACTGACCAACAATAACTCTCAAAAGTTTTCATGAAGAATCAAAGACAATGACTATTAAAACATCCCTTTCCACGTAATTAAAGCAGATAAAGTTCATATTGTTTTCTAGCTTTGGAAAATCTTCTTTTTTCGGAGCTTGCGAAATTCGATATTCTTCAATATTATGTTTTCAGTTTCCTTGCTTAACTGTTTTACTTTTTTGGCATCTGAATTAATGAACTTAAAATTGATATTCTAGTTTTCTGATCTCCTTCAGATGCGTCAATTTTAGGATAATTCGATATATTTTAGATAAGGGTTATTCCAAAAATGTCTGTGGTGTTTACTTGCATATTACTTAACTTTATCTTGTTACGCTTTATTATGCTTGAATGTGTACTTGAATGTGTCCGCCAAATGATGCAATTCTTATTCTTTTATGAATACTAAATAAATAAAAGACAAAGACAAATAGTTCCTTTAATTGTAATCGGGGATAAAACAATAAGTCACACCCTGTTGACGCATCTACAGTCTATCTTCAAAAGAGGGAGGAGAGGTATCATAAAAGTATTTACCTGCACATAAACTACCATATTTGGATTGATAGTAATGTTAAAATGAATAATTCTGGTAAGGAGGGGAGGGGGGAGTTGGGCTGTGTCCCTGCAGCACCTCAGTGCAAGAAAGCCATGATTAGTTTTTAAAAGAAGTGAAAATGCTAGTTAACTCAGAATGATGGATATTTTTATGAATTCTTAATGTACTGACGGTATGTCGTTATTCGCATTACCCTTGGAGTAGCAAATAGAGGAATATCTGGTACTGAGATATGAGATAATTCTATAACGATAACACGTACCAACATAAGATGATGTAATGTAAAATGTTATTATTCACTTGCTTATGAGCCAATATTTAGAAAAGTGCCAATTTGAAGTTGGAGTTTTTTGAAAAAAAAATTTTTTTGCAGAAAAAAACTAATATTGGATTTTAAGTCTAAATTGGGTCTAAATGCAAGAAAATAAAAGGGGGGAGGTCAAGGAAGTTATTTACCCCCTCCTGAGATTACTCACTTTTAAGCCGTTACAGATCTGATGAATGTTACAGATCTGATGTTAATATGAGCTACATATTTGAGTTTATGCTTTCAGTCTTCGTTAACATCTCTAAATATGATATCATTTCCTTGCATTTTTAACATAGATTTAAGATAATTATATTAAAATATATATATTAGGCTAAAAAATCAAATTTCATTTTAAAAAAGCATTTCTTGGAAATAAAAATGAGCGATAAGGTTTTTAGAAAAAATAAATTATGAGATTACCAAATCCAAGCTAATAATACATTTGTTTTGTTTTGAAACAACACACAACTTCAATTTTTTCAACACACAGCTCTGCTGCTTGCTTTTCTTTAATTAGTTGCAGGAAATTTAATTTCTTGATCAGAAATTCAAATTTAGCATGCTAGTTATTATCTAGTTATTTAACGAAGTTATGAGAAATTGAAGCACCAAAAAATAAATAAATAAATAAATAAAATAATAATAATAATTAATTTAATTTCTGCAGTGTCAATTTTTCTTATTTTGCTAACTTCTATTGTTAGGTCATACAAACCACAAATGAAGCAATTGTACTAAAACTCATTGCTTTTCATTTTTTAAGAACAAAAATATTCAATATATATGGCTGAAACCTATGATTTTTGCTTTTTATAATTCTGAAACGTGTGAGTTAGTTCTGTAACATATTCGCTGTTTTTCAATGTTACCGCTCTGACTGTTACCGATCTGACAAACTGACAAAGTTTTTTTTTTATTTCCGAGTCGATCGCACTAAACCAAAATCAAACACGTGGTTTTTTCACTTGTAATAAAGGACTATACTTATATATAAAATAATTTTTTAAATAATAAAAACTGCGCATTTTAGAGCGTGTTACCGATCTGATGACTCAAATGACACACATTTTATAAATCACTTTAAAAAATCTTACCTACAATTTCAGATGCAGAAATGCAAATTTTTAATTACGATTCAATAAAACATCCCACCAGGTACTCAGTATCACGTGGTATAGGTGCAGGAAATGATTTTGGGAGTCTAAACATAGATCGGAAGTTATTGTTACCACTCTGACGGCGGAACTTGGGACACGCTTATTTCGCATCGGCTAGAAAACCAGAAATCGATTAAAACAAAAATGAAGTAAAATATTAACAAAGGGGTAAAAATAGAATCGTTTTTTGTACAAGTGCGTTTTTTTGGGAAGTTAGAAAGTGCGCATGACCTGTTTGCATGCTAAGCTTTGCTACTTGGGACACGTTACCGATCTGATTTTTGATGTATAAAAACAATATTTTCTGAAGAAAAAAATATTTTTTTTTCTGATGTTATTAGATGAAATGAAAGCAAAACTTATCTTCTTTCAGGGGAAAATTATTTTTTTAACTAGTTATTGAAATACTAGTGAAAATTCACTTGGGACTCAAATTGGCACTTTTCTAAATATTAGCTCTTATATAAAGCACTTTGTTAAGTAGTTATTTTTGAATCACCATTTTCTTTTCTTTTTCATTTAGTCGCACTGTGGTCGGTGGGGAACGCTAATTTTGCCGTTTAGCAGAAAAGCTTAATGTGATACTGACGATTACTGGTATTTTCCACGCAGACATAAAAACTTTATCTTATTTCGTTTGCATTACTTAACAAATATTTTTCTTACTCTTCTCAAGTTGGAGTTTCCCAAACGAGAATACGAGAGTCTAAGTGAGTCGAAAATTTTGCTTGCTTTAGCGGAACGATAAGCAGACGTTGAAGAATTATGCTGTTACAACTCTCCAACTGCTTAGCAACGAAACAGTCTGATCTTAACCACCGCATGAAAAATCAAAAATAAACCGTCATTTTGCTGCCTACACGCGATTCATTTGTTTTACTGAATTCCCCAAACAGATGATACTCTCGCATAGCAGATGCACAGCACGCCGTGTTTCTTTTAGATGGGTAATTGTGCCCCCAAACCTCATGTGCTCCCAGATAAAGAACATTTCTGTGTTCGCTAGCCACGCTGTCTCTAAGTGTTTAGTTTTGCTCTCTCTCCTCAGTTTCCTTTGCTCCGCATCCTCCCACTGCTTTTTCGCGCGGAGTTGGCGTGTAGGCAGAGTCAGCCCGTTTTCCACCGTGTCGGATGTTGTGGAGTAGAATGGATAGCTTGCCTCTGCACAATGTGTTGTTTGTATCCTGCCCACTTTCTATTGGCTCGCTTGGTGAGTGCTTTCCTCTGCTTCTGCCGCCAAACAATTGTCGCCAACAATACGCTTGCTACTCTATGTTTACGACACGTCACTGGGATGTCGTGCTTCCATTTGAGGACAAGTCCCCACGTGACAACAATTGGAGAGTTGGTATCCGCGCTTCGATTTTGAAACAATCCCTATTTGCGGGATTAGAGTATAGCCCCATTTGAAAAAGCGAAGAGTTGGGAGAGTTTGGTTTTTTACGAGAGTGATTCCACCGTCACGTGTGGGACAAATTTGGCAAAAGTTTTAATTACATTTATATATACATTAATAGATACAACTTATTCAGAACTAAAAGTTAAAAATTTGATGACCTGCGTGATTTGCTAAGTGAAAAAAAATACCTGTATAAACATAATTTTTATTTGTCATGTTTTGAATGAAATTTAAATGTCACGTGCAGAACACACTATCTTGAACAAAATGTCTTTTGAAACTAGTGTTTCAATTTCTTTTTAAATCTATAGTTTAATTTTAAACGAATTATTACTTAGTGTTCTTTTCAAAGAGAAACAAATAGTGGGTAATTCTACTGAAAACCACGCATTCTATACTGCACGTGACAGTCCTATATTTCATTTCAAAAGTAATTAAAAAATTTATGCCTTTGAAATCACACATACGTATTTAATTTCTTAGACAAAACAATTTTGCTCATTATATGTTTTCAATTAGAATACAGACCTGTTACGTGCACGACAAAATGTCTGCTTTTCCATGGATTAAATTAAAATATCATAGCTTTTATTCTAATAATTCTAAACACATGATCAACAAAAATCCTGTTATATTCAGATGATGATGCTCATGCCACGGTTGTTGACATTGACACCCCCCCCCCCATTTTATGTTATTAATTATAGCTACCTAAAAAATAAACAATTTGGAAAAAGTTTCAGAGCCTCAGATATCTATCTTTTAATCCTTTAAGGACTCATTTATTTTGCTTAAATTTACCATTTCTGATTTTTCCTGATTTCACACTATGCAGAATTATATTTCATTTGTTGCGGAAAGTTTTTATTTCTAGATTCAAAAATATTAATAATGCTATTTTCTATTACTTTATTGATCTTAAATTTCAGATTTTGTTACCTGTTTCAATGCGTCATAATGAATCTAAAATAGTTAAAACAAATAAGTGACCCAAGTAGCACAGAGGGACGTAACTAGAGGGGGGCAGACGGGGCTCGTGCCCCGGGCGCCAGATTGTAGGTGCGCTGAACTGGCTTAGTAACTGCATCATTTTCTTTTCATTATTTTTAAGAAAAAAGACAAATTTTTAAAAGACAGCTCTCCCTAAAAAGAAATAAGCTCAATGCAGGCACAGGCAAAAGGTTAAAGAAATGTCTTAATGTGGAAAAGGCGTGGGAAAGATCGACGGAGAGAAAGTGAGGAGGGTGCAATAAATGGCATGAATATATATATTTTTTTCAGAGAGTGACCAGTAAAAGTGTTTCACTTGTCCCTTTGGCTTTGAGATTATTTGGTTGTGGTTTTTATTCATTTTCTCCGCAATATACATTAAGTATACCCGTATATGACGGTTCAGACGTTGGCGTTATCATTGTTTTCGACCAATATTTTGTTTAATTTTAATGGGGGGGGGGGGGCGCCGAAGCGAAGTCTTGCCCCTGTTCAAAAATGGCCTAGTTACGTCCCTGGTAGCACACTTCGTTTTTTAAAGGTTGTAAAATGGTTAATAACGTTGGTTATTAACGTTGTAACAACCGCTTAAAAACGTTTAAAGGTTATTTGTGCTACCTGGGAAGCAGCAAAAATTGCTTTGAGTATCCGATCTTATTGTTTATTCTTCAACTTTCAAATATATAATAAGTCCACCATGCTGAGAAAAGTAAAATCTAAGATTTAGAATTGTAAATAGGAGCAATTAGAGTTTTATTTCAATTTTCAATATACACCAGAGAGTCATAGTTGTAAAAAACTGATTAAATAACGAAAAACATCTTTCACAAAAAAAAAAAAAAAATTGTTTTCATGGAAGAAGTTTAATTTTGAGCTTCAAGGGGGGGGGGGGGGTCTGAACCCGAGTACCCCCTTTTACTAGGCCACTTCCCCAATTTCCTCCAGTTATCATGATCCTTTTAAGCGTAGTCATAGCTTAAGGATTGCCATGAATTACCGCATAGCATGAGAAAAGGGGTCAGATTTTTCCGGTGCGTTAATGAAGCCCTAGATGCCTGAAGCAACAATCCTAACCATAGTCAAAATGGGATTCTAAAGATATTGCTTTCTCCTAAGTAGTCTGCTTTTTACCATGAACTTAGAAAATGCCACGTTTTGACGTACATCGCGAAAGAAGTGGTCAACTCTTTTCCAAGCGTCTGTTGGACGAAAGGCTGCAATGCCATCCACTAAACTGCACTTCACTTTTCAAATCTATGTGTCGAAAAAGCTGGCAATTTATCTAGTGGTCAGAGAAGTCTGACTGCGGATGGATAGGTTCCGGGTTTGAATCCCAGCTCGGACATGGATGTACGTTCTCTCTAATGTCCTTCCTTTGTGTCAATGTGTTGCTGTGCTGTAAATGGTTGCCTACCCTATACACAGGTCCTTAACCCTTTATGCCCCGACGGGACTTAGAAGTACCGCTTATAATAATTTAGTATTATGAGTCCTAAATGACTGCAATCATGCTGGAACTTGAAAGTATCACCCCTTGTATTTTGATGAGAGGTCGACAGATGGTACCTGCAATCGGAAACAGTTTTCTTAGGGACCCAAAGGCTTAGGGGGCCTTAGACGCCACTGATTGTCAAAAAAATTTTTTTTCGTTATTTATGCTGTTTGATGTAGTTTCAACTAAAACAGTCAGACTTAATTACGGTACAGTTGGAAAAGTGAAACAGCTCACCCAAAATTGCTAATCTAGCTGGCACAAGACAGCAACAACATGCGTCGAAAAATATTTTCAATCGCTATGCCATTCTCTGTTCCCATTCTCTTCTATAGGTGAGAAACATCAATTAAAATTAGACGTTATTAATTTTGCACTTTTCTCATTCATTTTGTCCCTCTGAGTACTCTGTCTGAAGAAAATTAACAGCGAAAAGAGACAGAGAGAGGGGGGGGGGGGGGATAGAGCTTTTAAAAAATGTGTGTGTGTGTGGTTTATTTATTTATTTATTATTATTTTTTATTTTTGAAGTTATTCCTTTTGGATGTTAATTGTAAATTTGTTATGAGCATAGATACGACAAAAACAGTCCTTCTCTTGGTCGTATCGTTAAGGGTTTTGTAGCTGAAAATGGAAAACAAGAAAATAATTACAGGTTTTTAGACGAAAGTTAGGCAAATGCACTTAAGAATTTCATACTAATGAGTCTACTCATTATTATGCAATTTGCATTTAGTGCTCTTCTTTTGTGTTGCTATATCTCCACCATTTTTGCAATCAACAGACATTAGCAGGTCATTAATAACGCATTAAACTCTCATGATGTCACTGTTGTCAATTTCTAGGCACTCAAACTAAACGTTTATGTTCAAACTTCATTATTTATTGCAAAACTTCTTAATTTTGTGCCGAAAGTCACAAAACATTACTTCAAAAATGCTTAGTGTGGTCTCGTCTTCAAACTTTGCATTTTTGAAAAGGAATTGTAATCGCCACCCTGGTTCCTTTCTAGAGAACGGAACAACGTGAGGAAGGTGAAATGGCATGATTTGGAAAGCGCGAGAAGTGTTAAAGTCTCATTGGGGATAACAGATCGTGTTGTGTGAGTGTGGAGTTATTAAACTGAGCAGTGAGTGACGAGATAATTATTTTTGATTGGGTGTTTGGGAAGCAGACTGTGACTGAAAGGCAGGAGCTAGCAGATTAAATTTCTGTACTTGCATGTCTAAGTTAAAGCTTTTCTAACCTAGTTTTGGCTTCCTTGATATATTTTTTGTGTGCTTTTTTTTCATCGCATTGTTTAGTGGAAGTAGGAAAGATAATGCATAATTTGTACTTTTAACACTTTTTTTTGTATATTTGTGTTAGCTTGATCGTGCTTTTCAAAAGAAGTAAAGGCGAGATTTACTAGATTAAATATTTATGTTCACACAGCTAGCTAAAACTTACTTTGCTATCTAAGTCTATTTTTCAGCTTTTTCTAGCATTTAATGTTTAGCGAAATATATACAAAAAAAATAAAAATTGAACTATATTTCAAAAACTTTTCAATCATCTAAAAAAAGAGCCAAACAAATAAACAGACAATATTGTTTTTTAAACAATATATTATTATTATTATTATTATTATTATTATTATTATTATTATTATTATTATTATTTTGGCTAATAATAAGATTATAGTGTCTGAATATATTGGAAAAATATGATTTATAAATTATTCGATAATTCATCAAATAAATTTTAAAATCTTAGTTAACACAAATATTCCATGATCCTCTAACAGGGTTAAAGATACTTTTAAACAAGTGACAAGTAACTTATGATCAAAGCTGCTGCATAAGTAAAAAATATTATGTTTAAACACAAACATTACTCTTAAAGTTAAACTTGATACGGCCTTGATTCTTTTGCAGATTATTATTATTATTTTTCGATTATTATTTTGCAGACATTATTACGTTCGAAGCAAAGGATGATTTTCACTACAAACTAACCGGTTCATTTGTCAACACTTTAAAATTGAAAACACGTGTTTTGCATATAATCCGACAAAAACATATTTTACTGTGCTTTAAAACAAATGCAATGTTACCTGTGATATCACAGCTATTTATATTCACCGTGCAATGCATTGCACGTGATGCGCCGCTTTCTGTGTTTTCATTTTCTGAATACGAGTCCATCTCGGATTAAATTTCTCCGTCTGACCTTGGGTTGTCAGCTTCTTTCTAAGGTTTCGTGATTCATCTTCGTCTCGAAAAAAAATTTATTAATTTAAGGTTTTCAGCTCTTCTCATGCAAAATATTCCTTCTCTTGCTTTTGTTCGTTTTGAGAAATAAAATTGCGAAATGCAAGGGAATGAATCAGTGATGCAACCGAGCACAACGTGTCGCCGCAAAATTGATTTCAATTAGTCTTTATTGCCTATATCCGGACATGATTGATTAAAGAACTAATAAAGGATAATTTAATTTAATGCTTGTAAAGTCTTACTTTTATTGATCATTTTTCTTCAAGAAGTATAAAGTTGTTTTCATTTATTTCACATACATATATTTATATATATTCACAACAGAATTATTGCGGAAAAGTAAGAATCGAAAGTAAGTAGAAGAATAATTTTCGATTCATCCGTACCATAGCCCGCCATTTGCATTCCCCTTGGTTTTTTGAAAAAAAAAAAAATCGAAGTTTTTAATATTTTTTGAATAATAATTAAAAAAAATATGTATGTTCAATAAAATATATAATAAAATAAACATGTATGTTAAATAAATTAAATTCATTTTAAACAAAAGACAAACTACAAAGTACATCGAAAAACATTTATCTCAAGTATATGTTCATGAGTTCCGCACGGGGGTGCTAGGAGATATACTTTCAATGCTTTGCTTTTTTAAAGATAAAATTTAATTATTTGAACAAGGACAAATTACAAGATACTTTTAAAAATCTACTAAATACTAGGAATGCACGTATAAGCAAATTGGCCGATTAACGGCCTTGCCGATTAGTAGTCAAGATGATTATTTTTAATGCTACAAATTCCACAATCAGTTTTTTTTCTTTCTTTTACACACACACACACACACACACACACACACACACACACACACACACACACACACACACACACACACACACACACAATTCCGATTTTAGAAATAGTTACTGATTTATCTTCCATAAAAGATTTATTGTTTTCATTTTTTTCTAGTTTTAAAATAATTTTTAAATTTAATGCAATTGAACAAAGTTTCATATTGTTGCTAGTAAAATTACATTAACACATAACATAATTAACACTGTTAATTACATAAACTTGACTAATTAAAAAAAATGGGGGAGATCTAATTTAAGAGAGCTTTTAATTTAAATTTTATTTTCTAGTTATATTAGTAGGCATTTAATTCAAAACTTTCTCTTTGCGAAATTTAGAGGTTACCTAAAAGCATTATGCTGAGGAGATAAGTATCGACGCATGAAAAATGTTGCAACTTTGTCTACATGTGTACATTTATTTAAAATAGGAAATTCAAATTATTAAAAAATGTATATGCGAGGATTGTTTTTTTATACTTCATTCTTTGAATTATTTCTTTTTTTTTTTACTCGCTACACTTTCATACTACATGTTGTACTTATATTTGCAGGAAATTATTTATTTATTTCTAGGTTACAAATTTATTTTTCGTAGTTTCATGTTCAAGACGTACTTAAAGAAATTTACTCCAGCACATATTTCTCTGCCGGTTGATTGGCAAAATTTGACTGATTATAAATAAAATGCAATGCTCATGTTTTCGCATTCAAATTTAAAAATTCAGGAATTTAATTATTTCTATTAGTGTCCTATGAATAAGCTATGAGGGTAATCTTTTAATATTCCATTCAGTTTTAAGTACTATATGGAAAAAAAACTATTTGTTTTGTTTTTACTCTGTACTATTTCCCCCTCATACTACATATTATAGTAAGAATTTCAGAAAATTACATTTATTTTCTGTTGATATTATAATTCATCGAAAATTCTTGGTGCAGGTATGCTCTAAGAAACGATATTTAAAAATATTTTTTTTTCTGCCGATTAATCGGCAAAATTTTGCCGATTATTAATAATCCGCAAAGTGGCGGATTAATAGGTTCTGCTGATTAATCGGTGCATCCCTACTAAATACATCGCGCAAAATATCAATCTCACATTTATGTTCATGAGCGCCCGCTGGGAGATGCAAGGGGATGATGCACTTTTACCCCTTGACTTTTAAAAACAAAATAAACTGAGTTTTAAAAAAATCATTTAATGTTTCCTTACTATAGTATGTTTTTTTTTTTTTTTAATTTTAAATACATGCTAATAACAAATAAGTAAAACTAGCTGACCTGTGCGAAGCATTCGCACTTGACAGAAGGCAAAATTGTACATTTCTTGATTTTTTTTTTTTTCGCTGATAGCGGAGTGGAAAGGGCTCATAATAACTGAATCCATATGTTGTGGTGCCAGCAATGTCAAAGGTCGGACTGACCCGTGCTCGAAAATGGAGAGTCGTGTTTTGACCATTATCAGCAACACAAAGCGGCATCTACCATTGCTTCATTAGAAAAGTATCATGCAGCGCCACGTTCTCAAATGACTTCGAAACCGCTATATATACCCCAATGGTGATTGTTGAGACGTTCAGAAACAAGCCCACTGCTGTTTTCTAATATTTAAAAGTTGTTTTAACAAGTTTTCCTTTTTATGCGACAATATAAGTTAGAGTTGGAAGAGTTGTCTCATTTTTTTTTTCAAATCTAAGCAAGGTTTTTATTAGGATATCGGTGACTTACATGATGTAATTCAATGCAACTGAAATGAAAACTTTCAATCGAAACTTTAACATCATTATTAGGGCTTCAGCTAGCGCAATTTATCGGTACCAAAAAAAGTTTTGTCTTGAAATTTTCATCGCGGAAGTTTGTGCTCTCGTCAAGTAATGAAAACTTGTGACGAGCAGAAATTGCATTTTTTTCTTGATATAAATTCATTTAATCCAAAACACAAGAGTTAATATTCATAGACGAACATTATTTCCTTCAGTATATATTTCTGCTGCGATGTTTTACAATCCACAGGATTTTTTTTTTTAAATTTGCGATTGGAATGTGTGACGCTCTGCGGACATGACTTTGAAGCAACAAAAAGAGTTCTTCTGTCACGAATTAAAGTAAAATCTAAAAATTTGTCATGGATTGTATCTGCGACGAAGTTTATAGTATGAAAATAGAACCATATTTTTTTTTATTTGGAAGTGCTTGGGAAATTCATTTGTGACTTAAATTAGCACTTTTCTTGATATTCACCCTACTGCATAAGGCGCTCAGAAGACAATTTGCACGAAGGCGCCGATCGGGCTTGGCGCGGCCCTGCCGGTGACAATTGATGATTATTATTTATTTATTTATTTATTTTAAAGTATTGCGCACTACAGACCAATCCAATTACAGTGGCAAATATAACAAGAACAATTAAAACTATTTATACATTCAAAATATTGAAACATATAGACTTAAAATAATTAAAAGGCATGTTAAAAATATCTAAAACACTACAATAAGTTAAAATTTTGTAACATTTTAAAAGACAACAAACGAATCAAAACAAATTACACATTTAAAATATTAAAACAAATAGACTTAAAATTATTAAAAGACATATTAAAAATATCCAAAACGCGACAATGAGAGTTAAAAAGTTTAAAATTTAAAAAAGCAAAAATTATCAACATAATTTAACTTTGTAAAAAAATTTCAAAACACAGATGACTCCTAAGAGTTCTATTTGGAACAGCAGAATGGATGGAATTAATAATAACTGGAGCAGTCAATTAGATTGTTTAGTGCTTTATATAAAAAAAAAAGAAGACACAAAAGTTCACGGTGTGATTTAAGGTTTGGAACATGATAAATATTGCATAAATTAGAGTATGAATAAGTCAAAAAATCATGGTTATGGCTTCTGTAACACAAATAAAAAAAAAAATTTGGATTGAATTTGTTCAATAATTTTTATTTTGTTATTGTAGTAGGGATCCCAAATAAGACTATAGTACTTCAGTTTGGAGCGGGGGGCACAAGGCAAAAATGAAGCGTTTTATTGCTTGCTCATTAGCAAAATCTATAGTCTTACGTTTAAGAAAACCAAGAAACCTATAACCATCAGAAACAATTAATGATTATTATGAGATTGACACATCTCAAAAAATAAATAAATAAATGAAAAAATAAACAAATAAAATAAGTTATTAAATAAATGAAAAATAATAAATAAATTAATTAATAACTAGACAAATAAAATAAATAAATAAATTAATGGGTGAATACGAAAAAGAACAGAATAGAAGAAAATCAAGGTTTTACGCATTACTACTTTCGTTTGATTTACACTCAAATACTGCAAATACGCAAACTATTTATAATGAAATGTTTTTCTGTTCGTTTTTGTAATCTAATCAGTGGTGTGAAGTTAAAATTTGAAAACAAAATTCTACGATTTCGCGCTATTTATGAAATCGTTTATACGCAATTATGTACCGGCTATGTAAATTAACTTTGTACGAGTATTGTTGCAAGAATTGAAGTTAGCTATGCTAGTCGTATGATATGAAAAATTGAAAAATTTAAAATCACAAATAAATAAAAGGATACATACAAAAAAGAACAGAATTAGACAAAATTAAGAAAACCATGAAATCAAATTGATGATGAAATCATCCTTGTAACTCTAATATTAACATCTGCAACATCTATAACATCTGCAACATCTAATATTGTTTTTGAAAATACGTAAATGATTCTCTGAATTCAAAGTTCAAAACAATACATCGAATTTGTTTTATTTAAACCTCCCAAAGCAGTTTGAGCATTAATTATCAATATTGAGATACAAAATTTTGTAGACAATTAATTTGGGCACAAAAAATTTCATATGTAGTTCTGTCCAAAAAATTATGTGATGTACAATTAAGTAAAAAAACACTATAATTAAGTTTAAAAAAAGCCCATAAATGCTTCAAGTTGTATTAGCTTCTTTGAAATTAAGGGAGATAATACAAAATTTTATGTTTTGTAAATAACTCCAAATTATTTTGAATATCTTTTGTGACTAATATTTTTATTCCTAATAAGAAAAGGTATAAAATCAATCCAAATGATAAGGAGAAACATAATACACAAAAAGAAAATGAAAATAAACCTTTAACACCAGTCTTTTTGACTGCATTTAAATGATTCCTCCCGTGTGCTGATTTTTCGTTTCGGAAAAAGATAACTTCTTTTTTTAAGGCAGTAGCTGTTTCTAAAATTGTGTAAATTTGACTTCTGCGAATAGCTGTCGAGTAAGTTATTTATGTACTGTAATCGTTTTCTTCTTCTTTTGACCATATGCTTCAGGTTCTTTGGACTGTGATGTTTGTATACATTTTTTTTTTTTGTTATTTGGCAGGCAGATGGTTTTTTTGCTTGTTTTTTCCCGAACTTTTGTTAGAAAATTAGAATATTGATGAGATACTAATGAAAGTTGCATAAAAACCTACATTTACCAGTTTTAATTGAATAAATGTAATAATATTTGAATCATCATGTAATTTATGAGGTGTTTTCATACATACAAAGCGATCAAAAAGAAAAGAGTTTAAAATTTATGACCGAAATTGTTTCCTATTTTAGAGAAAAAATAAAATCAAATAATAAAAAAAAAGCTTATCTCTTTTATTTGCTAAAGTCATAATCAACGTAAGCTAGTATTTTCCGTCAGAGACATTCATTTTTTGACAATGATTGAGAAGTAAAAGCAAAAATTCTTTTGGAATAAAATTTTGAAATTCAGTCTACTCTAATCCAATCATGTTCATGAGCGAAATATCACTACACCTTGTTGTTTCACTGCGTAATTTTCAGTTGCGTATAGAAATTACCTTCTCATTGAGCTTGAGCTCATTGAGCTAAGTGCAGTGGGACTAAAACATCACATCACAATTGTTCCTCCCATTTGTAAATTTGGTTAAATATTTTTATTGTTTTCCCTTTTTATTCAACGCGCAAAGTTATAACCACAAGGAACTAAAAGTAAGGGAATGGCTCCGTATCAGCAGAAAACCGACCGAAACCGAAGGCAGAAACCGAAAATCCGGATAGTTTCCATTTCCTTTAAACTCAAATTACCTGAATTTTCTGTTTCTGCCTTCTGTTTCGGTCCGTTTTCTGCTGATGTGGATCTAGGCCCTAAATTTTAATTGGGCGGCGTAATTGTAATGTGAGTTACGTTGAGTGTCAATGTTGGTTTCTAAAAAATTATTAAAAAAAAAAAAAAAAACAAGTACTCCCCTTTACAAGTAACTCTGTGGTAACATACCCCCCCCCACCCACCTTTTGTTTATAAGGTTTACGAAAAGTCTTTCATCACGTTGAATTTTAGTTTTAATGTTATAAGAATTTCTTTTCTAATGTTATCTATCTATCAAGATCTTGCTACTAACTGACAGTAGCGTGTATATGAAGAGATTCTTTTACAGATAAGTGGGTGGAGGTAGCTCTGTTGAAAAACACGCACACTGTATACTTGCTTGCGTTGGCGTATGAGTGCTACGTTCGGTTGTAGATTGGTGGGCAAAAGACGTGTTTAAAAACGAGTAAACGACAAAAAGTGCTCAGCTTTCTGTTTTTCAAGACGAGATATCTTACTGTAATTAGATGATCTGAGCGGAAAGGTATAAAAATATCACAATGTACAAAATCAGTTATTTTAGTCTAGAAAAAATCCAAGACACGGTACAAGTCAGAAGTTAATTTACCTTACAGATAAATGGTTTGATATGAATAGAATTGTTTTCTAAACAAACCAGCATATGAATAATATTATCGCAACATGTTTAGTGCATAAATGCATTATGTTCCATTGCTAGCACACATTTTTTTAATTGTGATAATTTTGAAAGTTTTAATTCTTTTCGTCCTTGCTTTAAGTAATTTTATCAGTTTGGGAAAAAAAAAAAACTAAATAAAATTAATGAAAGTTTTGGTTAAAAAAACAGTAAATTATTTATTTTCCTCGCAATCTGTTTTTCTTTAAAATATATACACATATTATTGCCTTACTTGAGATCGTTATCAATGCAGTGAAATTATGTTACAACGAACTTCGGGGATATCAAGTTTTGTTTGCTGTAGCGGGAGTTTCGTTGTAATGGAATTCAAGCAACATAATGGAAGTTAAATCGGAACTGAAAATTTTAGTTTGTTGAAACGAATTTTTCGTTGTATTGTTATGCGTTGTAACTGTAAATTACTGAAAAATTAGTTGGTAACACTTATTTTACAACCTACTTTATACTTTGCTCGTTTTAATAAATTATTATCCCTACTTTCTAACACATCTTTAAAATTTTTCCTCTGATAAAAGTTTCATTTTAAGGAGGGTAAAAGTTCCAAAATTGCTTTCTAGTTCAATCTTGAATCCATTATTGAAAGCAAAATTAGGTATAAAGGTATGTAATTCGATCTCGAACTTTTTAAATTATAAAGAATTTTCTTTTTGTCCTTTGAACTTGAGGTCATGTTTCTTGTCTTCATGAAGTTTAGCATTATCGATAAATAACTCTAAGGTAGGAGAAATTATAGATCTTTTTTTTCAAAAAATGAATAAATTACCCGATAAATGAAACAAACAATAAATTAATAAACAGACAATTGTGAAAGTTCTCCCTTGAAATGATGTTTTTGCCTTAAAATAATGCCAAGATGTTTTTACAATGATTGCGTCAAACCCGTCGTGTTTTATCTTTTTGATACTGTCATGTCTTTAACTTTCTGAATTCGGTAATGTACGAATTGGCATTTCAATGCCAATGATAATTTTCTGTTAATTTCAGCTAAGATTTGTTTCGTTCTATGTAATTCTTTATATTATTGTTTTCGTGAACATTTTTTTCTCAAAAGATAAGGACAGATTTCTATTGGATTAGACATCAGAAATGGAAGTAGGTCAAATTAATGTTATATTATTAAAGAACGTTTTTTCACAGCAATTATGTTTCAGAGATGCTTTAAAGTGCACATACGTACATGACTTATCTTTTTATGATTTTTCATTAGCTATGGAGCTACCACCGTTGCTTACAATTAACTCACCAACACCTGGTAACTAATTGTTCAGTTAATTATAATCGTTTTGCGTTCTAAGCTCGCTACGTTCGTTCGCCACATCTTTACTGTCAATTATTGCATACTAGCTTATTACCCGGTGTTGCCCGGGTGACTATTAATACAACATAGCCAATAATAATTGTTTTTAACTTATATCATGCTAAAATGAAATTGGTGAGATTTAAATTGATAGTTCATTGTTAATCGTAATCTTTGTTGGAAAATACTCATATTTAAATGTGTTAAATTGTATCAATTTGTATGCTTAAAAGCTTATCTCTATTACTCTATCTATTCAAAATTGATAGAAAATGGCCATTTTGAGACAAAAAGTTTGAATTTCGAGCTTTTTGGATTTTTTTTAAATTTCAATTCAGTTCAATTCAATTTCCAAAAGTATTGTTTTGGTAACTGTGTGTAGAGGGCGCTGGCCAACAATGGCGCTGACATGAAGGCCTATGTGATCGGTTCTTTACGAAATGATTGTCTTGCGTGTTTGTTCGATATTCATGTACATAATTTGTTTTATAGGATTTTTTCTATGCTTTGTTTTCTTTATTTCTGCAATGTTTATTTTTGCTCTTATATTTGATTTTTTTCCCAAAGGTTCTTTTATTTTTACTTTTCCCCGTGCATTTTTTACTATATATTTATCATATACATAACATATCATAGTGTACTTAAAATACTTTTTAATAGATTGTTGTCTTATTAACACGGGTGAAACCACGGTTATTCCCTAATAAAGTACCCCCCTCCCCCCAGTCATGTTTTAATCTATTGCAAACTATAGCATTTGATCTATTTCAGGATTTGTTTGAAATTTCAAGCATCGAATATGAAGTTCAAGCTAACTTTTTGACGTCATAGCGTTTTAACGATTTCATTGGCTACTGTGACGCCTTCATTAGATTTTAATAATGTAATTAGAGGTATAGCAAAACCATTATAAGAAGCGTTCCAAGAGTAGTGTCCAAATTCATGGTTTCTAGAAGCAATATGATTAATAGCTCCGGCTCTTGTGAACTGTAAGATTGCTTAGGATTTCCTTTAAATTAGAAACGCTTATAACTCCTGCTGGAATAAACTGGAAAATTTGGAACAAACTTTCTCTTGTGCAGAAAAATAGCTGTTCCTCTGTTAGGCAGTTGATTTGAAATTTTAGCTCAAAAATTTTTTATAGATAAAGAAGAAGAAGGAAAAAAAAAACGGTTTGGTGGACAGAGCTCTCGAGATCCGAAGTAATTTTGTTCCAAATTTCAAGACTGGAAAACACTGTGCGGTTTCCTAGACACTGCTCAGACACAGAAATACAATTTCTTTGCATTTTTTTTCCAAAGTTTGGCTATGTATCATTTATCTAAGGGGCATATTTACCTTTAACTCGATTGTGTTCGATTTGCTTGAATCTATCAGTCACGCAGATAGATTGAATCTATTTTTAGTATTTGCGCTATCTACCAACAGCATAATCAGAAATTACACCCTCAGCCACCTACAATTTGATTTCTTGCTACGCACTTGCATATAGAATTCAATAGAATTGAACACGATCGATCGTGTTGGAATGTGTGTTGAAAATAAAGTGATAAAAACGATGCTAACCCTTTCTAAGGCAGTAGTAATAACATGCAGGGGCGGATACAGAAATTTTGTAAAGGGGGGGGGGTCAAGTTTCACTTGCAGTAATTACACCTTATAAAAGTATCAGTTGAGTGGAAGGAAAACGAATCATGTAAAATTCAAACCTTCTTCAAAATGTCATACAGTAAATACCACAGCAAGTAATTTTTAAAATATCCTACTAAATTAACTACATATTCATTTTTATACAAATTTACTATGAGGAAAACTATAAATATGCAATTTCTAAATTGTTTACATTCAACTAATATTAGAATTTTAAAATTCTTGAAACATATAAAATTCAACGTTTTTACACGTTTTACATGTATAAAATATTTGCTTCATTGAAAACAAGATTCATAATGGCTGCGCAACTGATAAAATTCGTTTTTTTATCACAGGGGGGTGACCCTTTGACCACCCCTTGAATCCGCCCTTGATAACATGTAGGTGTACTCATAAAATTTTTTGCCTTAAAGTAAGAAAGAAATACGAGAAGTCAGTTTTCTTTTTATCGAGAATTATTTTTCAATAATGGCTTAAATGCATCCAAAAATATTTTCCATTCTCTGCAGCATTTATCACGTCTTTTTTTCCCTTTCCCCTATCCTATATGGAGGGGGTATCTGATAATGTTCTGCGGTGAAGCAGATGGGGTTTTTGAAGTGGCTCTCTCACAGAGAACCATCTGGCAGTCATGTCCAGTCCTTTTCAGGGGATCTCCATGATCTTTCCAACCGCTCACCTAACCGTACAGTCGTGGGGTCATTCTTTACAATGGCCGGAAGTTATGCCGGTAAGAAGTTGTTACGTATTCTGTTTTGATAAGTGTGAAATAGCACCCCATGTTCTCTTAATGCAATTCGAAAACTAAATAGTGTGATTTAAAACATATTGTAGCAGGGCCGTAACTAGACTTCTGTTTTGGGGAGGATTTTACCAAATCATTTCTCGTGAAATCTATATGATCAATAAAAATTGTGTTCATATTCTATTTTCTATTCCTTTTATATAGATGCATTAACATTAAAAATGTAAAATGATGTATCTTTTCAGTGAAGGAAAAATATCTGATGCGTACCCTACGTAACTTCGCCCCTGTTAACTATTTGGTGTCTTTTAATCACTGAAAGGAATAATATGCGTTTACTCATTTTCGGGCATTCGAAGTAACGCTTCTGAAATTTCTATTTTATGACACTTATAAAATGTATTGAATATAGTTTTTACACTTTGAAATAACAAGAATGTTGGTGTTTTTGTAAGTGGTATTCAAAATTTGAAGAAAAGAGGTGCGTTGTTCCGTAAGAAATATTATTTGCAATAACTACAATAAAAATAAATACAATTAAAAAATTCAATATAAAAAGTTGTAAAAAGTTTTTGGAATAGTTTTGAAAAAATTCGGAGGGGGTTTGAGCCCTAAAAAACCCACCCCTTAAATACGGTCCTGTACTGTAATATAGTGCCGTAGCTAGAAATTTTTACCTAGAGGGGGGGGGAGTGGCATAGGATTTTTTTTTTCGAAATTAATTGCAGGGAAACTCAATTTCAAGCCCTTGTATGCGTGTCAATGTATATAATTTTGCTGCTTAATGGAGTGGGGGGTATGACCCTACCCTTGTTATGTCATTGTTGCGGTCAAAGTGTCAGTAAATGGTCGATTGTTGTTGTGTTTTAAAATTGCTTTATGCGATATTTTCAGTAGTTTTATAACTGAAGAAAAGAATCTAAAAATTGTATGTGTTACCGAGAATGCAAGCATTCGTGTATACATTTGTTAGGATTTATAACAATACGAAAACTGTGTGTAATTTTTTTTTTGTTTTGCATCGAATGTAAAAATTCTATGAAGTTTGATGTTTTTCTCTTAATATTTAGTTAACGTCTAAATGTGAGTGAAATGGAAAATGGGGAATCTAAATGCTCTTTCTGAGTTGAGTGAAATTTGCTCAAATATGTGAGTAGTTTAAATATTGAATAGTGAGTGAAATATTCATTTGTGATACTCAAGGTGAAGGTGACAGAGTAAGTGCTTAAAAAGATGAAACAAAATTAAAATAAATGCTGATATTCTTTATTAACCGCCTAAAATCAGTTGTATCAACGCGAAATGATAATTGTCTTTGTGGCTTTCTTAGATTATAATTAATACACAACCATGCTACTGTCCTTGTTTAAATAATTTTTTTATAAACAGCTGTAATAGTGTTTCGATTATATAATAGCTCTGTTACACCATAACGATCATTTTTTTGTGTCAAACATGAGGAAAATCCGTGGCTTTTCATTTTGTCTAATTTCTTTCACTGTCCTTTTCTTTAAAAAGTCGACGAAATAATAAATCTGGCGTAGCACTGATTTTGAACAGCACAGCATGATTTTGCTCTTACGTGCCATACGAAAAGCAAAACAAACAAATAAATAAATGAAATAAAGCAAATAAATAATTAAACAAACTAAAATAAAAATGTGAAACGTAGAACTTAGTCAGCAACTGACAATTTTTATTCTTTTCCGTCCTTAATTTTGTGTTTTGATTTCAATGAAATTCTGTAAATGCTCTTCAAATAAATAAATTCATGCTAAGCCTAACTCGCTATTTGATGGTTGGAGGAATGATTCATCGTTTTTTTAAATCCTAATCTTTCTTTCCTTCTCTGCTTAGACAAGTGTCACTAACAATTTGTGTCTGAAACAGCGCCGCCAACACTCTTGATATTTTGCCAGAAGCTCTTGATTTGAAAGCGTTGGCAGTTAACTTCAGTTCTTGACTACTGTGTTACGTACTAATGTAGTTGAAGTTGGCACTTGCTTGAGTCCTTTCTTTTGTTTGCATACTGTCCTTTTAAAATAAAAAAAGAGCAATAAAAAACCATTAAACGAACAATTAAATTATAAAAGATAAAAGAAAATTTCTTTGTCAGCATAATTTTCAAATTTAATTTCAATCCATAACAGCTAACCCATTTTCCCCATAAAAGAGAAGGTTAATAGCCAGTAAGATAATTGTATGTATTAAAGTAATTGGGAGAAGTTTTAGTGCAGTAAAAACTGTTAGAAAACGGTTTTTATCTTTTTTTTTATTCATTTTTTCAAATTAATTTATGCTTTTTTTCATTTTTTCTTTTATTATTATTATTTATTTTATTTTATTATATTTTTTTAAATATTTATTTATATATTTTTTTCATTACATGCATGTAAATATTTTACTTATGGCTAATAATAAATAAAGAAATATATATAAATAAATATATATATATTATTTATTTATTTATTATTAGTCATTTTTTTCTGTATGTACCAAAATTGAATGTTTATATGTGGGTTAATTTGTAAATGTTTACATGCGTCATCCCGTAATTTGCTAAAATTTAACGTTGTTGAATATGTACAAAGAGATGGCGTATTTAGAAAAAAAAAAGTACAAAAACGGTTCCCAACGAAGGGTAAAATACGATTTTCTCACAGGTAAAGATAATTAGAGTAAAACCTCAGCCATTTAAATGTATGTACTGTATCATTAAAAGGCGAGCTAGAGTAATAATGTAATTTTGTAGGCTGTATTTTTTGTAATTTCCTCTTAAGAAGTTTTATATTTCATTCTCCTGAATTCAAAATATAATGTTTACTGTGTACAGCAGTTTTTTTATGTATACTGGCTCAATCTATAGTTTATTAAATAATATATATTAATTTTCAATTTGTACTTTCATTGATTCGGACGATCTAAATCCCCTTAGTCCTAATTAATGAGCTTCTATACTGTACAAGAATCGGAAGGTTGGATCCTTGTTCGGTTACAAACAATTAATTAAAATATCATGTGTATTCTCGGTGATCATAAGTGATTATCAGAAAAAAGAAATTTTTTGAAAAGTTTCATTTTGAAGTAACAACTTAGGAACACGATTTATCATATGAGTTGGATGGAACTGTACCAAATATTGAGCCAATTGTTATAACTAAGCAGTAACAACTTCTCAATTCCCAACTAACTTTCTAGAATAAAAGGCAATTTTCTTTATCTCAAAGATTAAAAGTAATCAAAAGTAATTTATTTTTCGCAATTAAAATGAAAAAAAAATGCCATGAATAATTTAATTTTTTAGACTTAAGTATTTCGGAACAGTTGTTAATACATTACCTATTTTGTGGGTAATTGGGTCTTAAACGTTGCCTGGGAAATGATGCTTACAAGAATTATTAATAAAAATTAATTGCTCCGCTTATATAGATAATATATTTAAGTTTTTTCCATTTAGGTAGATAACATAATACACACAGTTCCTTGTTGTATATTCGAAGAGTTATTAAAATCTTGTTAAAAATATACATTTATGACTGAATGCAGTTTTCGATTATCGTCATATAAATTCTAGAATTAAGTCTAAAAAAGGCGGTAACAACATTTGCTGCTAAAGGAGCAAACTACAGAGACGGCTCGCTAAACTGACGTAGTTTGTTCTTAGAAAAGGTTAATTAACTAGCCGTACAAGTGATTTGTTTCCGATAATTAGCGGAGTTCCACGAATTTCAGCCTTCGGATTCGTGGAATTCCGCTGTTATCGTTATTAGGTTTTTTGAGGTTAATAATTGAAGTACCGGAACTTAAGAAAAAAACACTCACGCTAATTGAAAAAAATAACTTTGCATTTTCTCTCAGGATTTGCTCCATTTACTGTGTAGGAAATAATAAGTAATATGAAACAGTGAGAAGCAATGGATGTGTGTGTTTGTAAGTGGAAGTTTTCAAACTTTGAGTAAAGCACGTGCAAAGTTCAAACTGTAGAGAGCCTTTCATTGAAACATTTGTCTGAACCATGCTCTACGGCAGCAACTTCTAGGTATACTATTACATCCTTGCTATTACAATCTCTTGCCCCAAAACATTTATCAGTTTCTCCTAATAATCGTAATTATCTACAAATTTTTGATTTTGGCGCTTGCAGCCAACTGCTTCTAAGTGGTTCAAGCCAAAACCCAATGTTTGAAACCAATAAAGTGTTTTACGTCGGTTACTCAGTTGCAGCAGTACTATAAAATATTATCTATGGAATTTCCATTTCAAGTGACCTAGTGGTCCTCTCCCCCCCTTGCCATTTCCAATTTGGATCCAATTTTATAAAAGTGCATACATGTCTTTTAAACTAACCTATTCGAATTTTCAGCTTCCAAGATCCAAATCCCGAATATCTATGATCCTTCCAAAAAAAAGGGGGGAGGGGGCTCTAAAATAGCGAATCAGCTTTGTGAAACGAATTGCCATGTTTAGGCTAAAGCTGCAAAGTTTTTTTTTTTTAATCACATTGGATTGTTAATATATTATACCCCCCTCTCTATCCATGTATCTATCTGTATCTATCTATCGATCTATCTATCTGTCTTGACAGATAAATAAATAAATGTAAAGGTATAGATATTGATTGAAATAATTTTAATGAAGCAATCAAATTTACTTAAGCAGCTACCAAAAGCGGCATTCTTTGCATAAATAGGTATATGTCACATAAATATAGAACTGAGCAAAAGTGCAAATCATCTAACCGCCGAAAGCAGCTAGTTATACATAAATTTCAAATCCTTCCAAAATGTATAAAATGCATAAAAACTCTTTGCTCAGAGTTTCATTGGTATCTATTATTTTTCGGGTATTAAGATGAACAAAAAGAAGTGGAAGCACTTCTTTGTTCAGAATTGCCGGTAATATTAGGCTAAACTGTGCTGATTCATTACCTTTGATACAGTTGAATATTTTAGCATCGCGGATCAAAACTTCTACTTAAATCTTTGCCATAGACTTAAAAGCTTTGAGCTCAACGCGTGTTATAGCCAGTTTTACTCTCCGGATGACATTTGTGTTTCTATTTCCGCAGGGCGTGCTGGTGCAGGAAGTGGACGAAGGGCAGCCATGCCTGAGTTGCAGAGACAAGTGCTCTGGATTCACTCCTCATATGTGGAGGTGAGATAATGTATTTTTTTTTTTTCATTTTAATGTGATTTAATTTCTTTTGTCACAAACAAATTTATTAATCGCTTTAAACGATGCTTTAGCTACTATTTCGTAGTTCTACGTAGTTAAAATGTGTGCTCCTCTGTCTAAATATTGTACCTTATCTAGATGGTCAGTCTCTCAGGGGCCATAACGGTATAGTTGTATTTAGGACACTCGTACCATTCCACTCAGTCTCATCCTTTTCAACCTTTACTTGCCGGAACAATTAATTAATTAAAATCTATATCATAAAAATGTGTATTCGCAAATAAGCCGGGACGATTGCTGGATTTGATCCGATTTATGCCAAATTTAACGACATATCGGCAGTTCTATTGCAAAATTTGGGGAAGCATTGCCAAGTCTGTCGTCAAATACCAAACAGTCACAGAAGGCGATTGCTATCAAGAGGGCGCAATCAGCAGGGGAAGAAGCACTCTACATCAAGGTTTCTCACAAATGCCAAGCAACCACCGAAGAAGTCTGCCTAAGTGAGTGTAGAGAGCATGGGGGTTAACAAGAAAAACGAGCATGTGGCAGGATCTCCTACACTGTTAAAACTACAGGCTGCACAAGGCACCTTTGAAGGTGAAACGTTGTAGCACCAGCGGTACCCC
Organism: Uloborus plumipes; assembly: GCA_038373865.1. Classification (NCBI taxonomy): domain Eukaryota; kingdom Metazoa; phylum Arthropoda; class Arachnida; order Araneae; family Uloboridae; genus Uloborus; species Uloborus plumipes. The sequence goes on from JAXGGA010002545.1 coordinate 34,246, forward strand.
CTGAAGGGTGGCACTGGACTCTCTATGGCACCCTTGAAGGTGCCATTTGGCTCCTCAGGGTGCCGTGGGTCACCCACGGGGTACGATAAAACACCCATAGGGTGCCACATGGAGCCAAATGACACCTTTAAGGGTTACATACGAAACCAAGTGGCACCCCTCAGGGGTACCGCTGGTGATACAATGTTTCAACCTTGAAGGTGCCTTTAGCAACCTGTAGTTTGAACAGTGTAATCATCACATAAAATTACTTTGCCATGCTGAACCTACAGCCCACCGGCCGCTTGTGGCTTTTCGAACTGTTGCGAGTAGTTCTGATGGAACTCGGCAAGGTTGTCGCACTTTCAAGAAGTCCTGATATTAGGTTATTTTCACTAAAGTAGTTCTTAAAAATCACTTCCTCCCCCCTTTTGCCGGCGATGGCATTTTTTTGTGCAGAATTATTCGGTTTATATATTGAATTGAGTAATGTTTTGAAATACGTTTTGTTTATAATGTACGTTAATCTCATCAATTTTTGTATATTGTACTTCAGGGGCGTCCCAATAGGAGGTCACTGTAGCCTCCCAAAAATCTGTCTGACGAATATTCAAATTCGGAGATATTACTGTAGTATTGCAATGTTTTTCTTACTTTTTAATTCTTAATATTCATTCTCATTTGGTGTGCCAGTACTCGTACTTTATCATTCGGAAAAAGTCGGAGTTCCATTCGGTAAATTAAGAATTGTCCGCTCTCAAAAAATTAAGTTTGTTGCATCCTTGTTGTCCATGTAGAGCAGTCATCGTATGTATGTGGGGCTCAAGGGACAAAAAAGAAAAAATGTGGAGTACGCGCGAGCGGCAAAATGAAAAGCACTTATCATTTAAATTGAGACTTATTCCTGATTTACCTCTTAATAACCCACTCTTTTGATGTCATTTTAAAACTACGTCTGAACATTCTGGCATTTATTTATATTAATTCTAGAAATGAACTAGACTCGTTCAGTAATACTGGCCGTGTTTGAATTATTGATGACACTGTGAGGTCTTAAAATTGTTTTCAGCGATATAATCAACAAAATTTAAATCTTAATTTTTTTTTTCTGTATACAGTTTGTAATACATATCGTCGCAACGATTGACATTGTATACCTTGTACAAATGGAGTGTTATGAATTTTTGTCATCAATTTAAATGACAAACAGTTGATTTTTTTTTATTTTGAGCAGTGACGTATTTTGTCTTAATTTAAGCTAGTTCAGGCTTAAATACTTAATTGGATTGATGTGTTTTTTTCATTTTCAATGTTTTTTTATTCTTTACTGCTGTATTTCACTTGATTTTTTTCCTCATTAGAAGCAAAATGGTTTAATTTAATGTAGAAACTTTTGCTGATTTTTTTTGGGGGGGGGGTGAGGGGGAGAGGGATTTATAATATTTAAAGAATTGACTGTTACAAGAAAACAACTTTGCTTTTGTGCAGTTGTGAAGTAACTGGACTCTGAAAGCATAAATGTGCAAAAATAATCTGCAGCCGCGTGTTTCGAAGCCACCTGAAAATGTGGGAAAGTAGATGTCAAGGAAGACCACGCAAAATTTTTGAAAGAATAGGATACCTTGTTGTTGTTTCTGTTTCTGAAACCGCTCGGGTACCCAAGCACGAGTAGACACATCTTCCCGATTTAAGGCGGAATATTTACGTCTTCCGTTTTTACGAGCACTATTAAGGTGGAAGTCCGATTTAGCTCAACACACATGCCACAACTTTGCTTTTGTGCAGTTGTGAAGTAACTGGACTCTGAAAGCATAAATGTGCAAAAATAATCTGCAGCCGCGTGTTTCGAAGCCACCTGAAAATGTGGGAAAGTAGATGTCAAGGAAGACCACGCAAAATTTTTGAAAGAATAGGATACCTTGTTGTTGTTTCTGTTTCTGAAACCGCTCGGGTACCCAAGCACGAGTAGACACATCTTCCCGATTTAAGGCGGAATATTTACGTCTTCCGTTTTTACGAGCACTATTAAGGTGGAAGTCCGATTTAGCTCAACACACATGCCACAGGACCCGTTTATAGATCAAAGGCAGCCATTCACACCACAGTCATTCACACAGATGAAGGACATGGTGAGAGGATAGGAGATAGTGAAAGTACATCATGCCTGATCCGGGATTCAAACCTGGGGCCACCGCATTACGATCAGACTCCTCTGACCACTAGATAAGGTGGCTGGCTATAGGATACCTTTATATCATTTATTGATTAGTCAAGCAATCGAACTGCAGTTTTAAATTGCTCTGTTCAGGCAATGAGAAAGTGGATACAGTAGCACAGCCAAGGAGTAATAATCAGATTATACCCTCTCCCCCCCTTTTCCAAGAAGCAATAAAATTATATGTGTGCATGTATATGCCATGCCTGAAATTGCAATTTTTTGCATTTAGTTTCGTAAAATTTACCGGGTAGAAGGCCCGACACCCTTCCTCTCCCTAATGTCACCAAAAGTGACTTAGAATTGAGATTTCTTGCATTCCAATGTCGAGAACTTACCGGAAGATAGCACCCTCCTTTCTCTTCTCTGTTAGCCAAGCCAAACGGAGCTTAAAATGTGTGTTTTGATAATCGGTCTGCTTAAAATTTTGTTTTTGGAAGCTCAATGTCACGATTTTTTTTCGGCTTTTAAGTGCCGCAGTTGAATAATTTAGAGCATTTCTGGAAAACAAGGAAATTGAAAGTCATTTTAAAAGCAGGTTCTTTTTCAGTTTTTAATCAACTTCTATTTTGTTCGATGTTCTTTTTACATTAGTGCATACTCAGCATTAAATTAGAGAGCAAGAACTGTGTACCTTTTTTCACTTTTAGGTTAAAAAAAAGCGAAACAAATGACCAGTAAAAAAATATCACTTGGATTCCTCCGAATAGAACTTGATTTTGAAATTTCCTAGAAAGGTCAAAGTCGGCTAACTGTAATTACTTTTTAAAACAGCCCAGGACTCAATATTTTATTTGTTTCAGTCAATTTGCATTTGTGAAATGCATGGTAGAAGCCAAAACTGCTTTTTGAGTGTAATTAGTTCTTTTCTATTAGTGCATATGTGTGTGTATGTGGGAGGGGGCAGGATTGCAAATGTAAGGTTTTATTTCCTTCGAAATGCTTTAATAATGAGTTTCTGCTAGTAGTTTCATACATGTAAAAGAAGCAGTTATTTAGCAAATTATTTTAAACGAAACTAGCAATTTTGACGAATTTTACTTTGTTTTCACTGGTGAAAATTGTTCATAATGCGAACAAGAAACTTCTGGTGGCATTTATTTAAAATAGAGGAATTCTAAAAATTACAATAGTCGAATTATAATTCCTAATCACTTCACTTTTTGAGTTATATTTATCCTTGAATTCGTTAAATAGTAGAGAAAAAAGCCAGATACAGGAAAGCCGAATATTCTATTATATAGCAACCTATTCTAAACGTGTTAAAAGGTTAATTGAGAGATAAAGCTTAGTAAAAAGAACAAAAAGCTCTACATTAACAAAAAAACTGAATGCTTGAAGTTGTTGAATGATTAAAACTTAAACAAAATGTTGCATATTCAGGGGAGATCTGCCCCGATGGAATGTCACTGCGATCTCGCGAAAATTTCTTATTCAGCAAATTCTGTCTGACGATTTGGAAAATTGGAAAATTATTTTTTTTCTGAATGCCTATAATACTAAATATTTACATTAAATGTAGATATGTGCATGATCGTATTTCATTGTTCAGCAACTGGTTAAGTTTCATTTAGCGGATTGAAAATTCCCCGCCCCTCCTAAAAATTTAGTTTCGTGGCCCCCTATACATATTAGTCAACTATTCCACATGACACTCCATTTATCATTTTTTATAAACTATTTTTTTTTCTGCAATAAAATGAAGTTTTTTTTTTTTTTGCAAGAGAGTTCTTTGCACATATAGCGTGCGCGCATGGTGATTTGGGAATATTTATCTCAAAAAGAATTAAGTTATGCATTATAATCGAAATTGGTATTCCATATCACCTGCAATGAATCTACATATAACCATTTTCAAACTCCATACCCCTTTTGTACGCCCCTTTTTGTATACCGCGGAAAACAGTTATTCAATAACAATATCACCACTTCCCCGAAGCCTTCTCATAGACTAAATCAAGAGATATAAACAAACATATCTCTCAGTTGCTGGCTTCAGATTTCCTCTGACTTCATCCACTGAAACAAAAGATGTTTTCATTTGAATCATATTTACCTAGCCGTCTCTGCCAGCTTCGTAACGTCCCAACTGTCTGGAACCGCTCTTTTCTCGTTTTCTTACCGAAGTTAACGCGGCCAATTAAAACAGCTTTATCGCTGACAGTGGAACGCCACTTTTCATCAAGAGCCATGTATTTTTCCAGAAGCATTCCTGACAAGAAAGTGGTTTATTTAAGATCCCCCCCCCCTCATAATTAGTTGTGAGATGTTTTGAATAGAAGTTGAAAGTTTCAAATGGTTGTTTTTAGCGATATTTTTTCATCTATTTTCTTTCACCTGTCTTCAAGGTAGCAAAAGTGAGATTAATCTGCTACTACAGGTAACTTTCGGTTTAAAACAATACGCTGTTAAAAATGTACGGCAGCTATCGTTTAAGTTTTCTAGTAGAACTTTAAAAAAAACTTACACATCGGAAGCTGGTGTACTTAGGAATATAAATTTTGTTTTGAGTCAATCTCACACAACCCTCGGCTTTGAGTTAAAACAGAAACATTTTTCTTGCATTAATAACGAAATTATTTTAATTAAATAATTAAAATTCAAATGCAGTTGCATAAAATCACGAAAAAGTGATGAAATATATTTTCGCATTAAAAAATAAATTATTCTTTTCCGAAGTAGCTTCTGTCAGATGATGCGCTACATCCTATACTTTAATCTGTAGTTCAGCACAGTAAAGCTCTTTCGCATTGCTCTTGTTTTTCTTACCAAATCTTTTCTCCAGTACAGTCATGCAGGGTAACTTTGAGTCATTCCAATTTACTTTGTGCGTCACTTAAAATGTTTTAGTGGATTTGACTTAAGAAAAAAAAAGGCCCTGTTGTGGCTCTCACCTGACAAGGTTGTGAAATAAGATTTCTACTTGCTGTTCCACGCAAATAAATTTAGCAATGTTGTACACATCTAATTGCTTCAATCAATAACTCTGAATTTACTGTTTGGAAGCTGGTTTAGAAATGTTGACAGTGTCCTGCAGTGCGATATCCTATGGAATATTATAAGTGATAAAAATCTTGTGAGGTTGTGAAGTGCAAAAGTGTTTCCAAACATTTAGAAATTTAATTCTTCTGCATTAGTTGTATTACTTGAATAAAAATAATTTAACTCTCAGCCTACAGCTGACGTGACTCAAAGTTACTTTAAATAGAAGGGCAGGTAAAAACAGACAATAATTAATTTTAAATGGACTTACTAATTATTATTTCTTAATTTTTGGGTAAATGTGCACTAGTTTAGGAGTTTTTTTCCGCATTATACCAAAAAATACAATAAAATTATTAAAATATGAGTGATGCTGTTTAAAATAGAGAAATTGTGACTCAAAGCTACCCTGAATGATTATATGTATGCAAGCTAAAGATGTGAGCTATTTACTAGTTATTATTTCGTAACTTCGGGTAAATGTGATCTAGTTTAGGTGTGTTTTTTTCCCATTATGTACCAAAAAATACAACAAAACTATTAAAATATGAGTGATTACATTTAAAATAGAGAAATTGTGACTCAAAACTACCCTGAATGACTGGATGCATACAAGTTAAAGGTGTGAGCTATTTACTAATTATTATATCTTAACTTTGGGTAACTGTGCTCTATAATTGAAGTAAAAAATCAACGGTAATAAAGCACAAATTAGGTAGAAAGTACAGCAAATAGCTATTTCAAGTAAACAATGGAGCCCCTTCCTCAGTGCAAAAAGCTCAGCAAACAACATGAAAGCCGTCAGTTCTCTCACAGCTTTCATGTTGTTTGCTGAGCTTTTTGTCCATTACTTTTTGTACATGCTTTTACTTCATTGTAGCCTTGAAATAGCTATTCGCTGTACTTTCTACCTAATTTTTGCTTTGTTTACGTTGATTTTTTACTTCAACTATAGTTTAGCACAAAGCTTAGTTGATCATTTTTTCATCTAACTGTGCTCTAGTTTAGATGTGCTTCTTCCGTATTATACCAAAAAATACAACAAAACTATTAAAATATGAGTGATGCTGTTTAAAATAGAGAAATAGTGCTACCCTAAATGACTATGTATACAAACTATAGATACCAGCCATTTAACATACTAATCTGAAACTCTTTTCTCTTTGCTCATCAGAATATTTTAAAAAGACTGAATTGACATCCCGTCCCCCCTGACTTCCTAAAAATAAAGCTAGAGGAGGACAGTGTTTTGTAAATGGATCCTGATGAATGCTTCTTGATGAGGCGGCAGCATTGAGGATTATGTTCGGGTTAACGTTCAGAGACTGTCTGCCGTTGGACTAGGGACTATTTTTAAAAGGGCAGGCAGTAGGAAACAGCGTTAACTTTGAAGGAGCAAAATTAGGAGCGGTGCCTTATCAGTTATATTAACGGCGAAGTTAACAGGTTTTTGATGCCTGGTGGTTTCAGGGCGGTGTAAAAACTATTGTTTAAATTGTAATTCTTTCAGCTTGTCAAAGGCACAGGAGTATCTCAAAGCTTAAATGGGTAAAATGAAAATGAGCGAAACAGAGTGGAGTAGTTAACTTGTTTGAAAAGCTCGAAATTGTGGAAGGGCATGCAGAGAAATGGAAGGTATGATGGATAGATGAAAGCATAATTTTTAAAAATAAGTAAGCTAATTTATCGACTTAAATGCCGTTAGGTTGCTAGTTTCATTCTTTTAGCAATGACAAATTGCTATATTTTTCTTTTTGAATCTCAGATGTCGTGTAGTCCCTCTTTTAAATTGGCCGTCTACCAACGTTGCTCACCACCCTGTTTGCTAACGTGGCACCCACACCTTCGCCATGCAGTTGAAGATGGCAGACCCACAGCTGTTCTGCCGGTCCACCTGCTTCGCTGGGGCAACCCCCTCCTGCAGGTGGTGCATGTCCACCTCTGGTTCTCGGCAGAGCAGGTGGAGCAGATGGTGGCGCCCATGTCTACACATAACACACACAAATAAACATACGTACCCACCGCAATTCATCATTGCGAAAAACATTATTTGAATTCAAGATGTCAAAATTCAATGATTATTTATTTATTTTAATGAAATATTAGTTAAAACTTAGAAATATTTATAGCGTGCTTCAATGTTCTTACACGTGTTAAAGTAAACTTCTATGCGTGTTGAAGTAGAAATTAAAACGCTCTGATAATAAAAACACATAGGGGGAAGACCGCCTATATTGGACCCCCTAAGAACAGGAGGCCTGTGTCGCTCAATGTGAAGCAAAACAGAAATTCAAAATAGGTCATCGTAAGCTAAATTTAATCAGGAACCACCCTAGGAGCTTATATTTTTTGAAAATATGAAAATTATTTAAAAAAAAATTATGTTATAAAAAGTTGCAAAAGTCCTATATAGGAATATGTGCGCCTAAATTGAACCATGCGCTTCCTAAATTGGACTGTACCAGGAAATCATAGAATAATTTATATTTGAACAATACAACTTTTTTCCAGGATTTGTAATAGAATTTCTTTTGCTTAGGCTTCACTTAGGCAGTGTTGATAAACTCGCCTATGGCATTTCATACACTTAATCATGTTTTGCACTTCATCTCTATGACAAATATTGCAATAACAATTATTTTGTGCAGTTTCTTGCTTTTTCTTGTGTGACTTTTTTTTTGCTCTATGCCTCTTTTATACGGCCGTTAGAATGATTGCTGAGATAGCCTTCCTTTTTGTTCCTTCTATTTTTTTAGGCAAAGGTAATATGTGAGCTGGCTTTACAAAAATCAGTTAGAGTTGACATGTTTTGATAAGAACTATCTGCCGACTCTGCAGAACTTGTACTAATTTAAGTCGTTTCTAGCTCTTCTACATGGTGTACAAGTTACACCAAGCATCAGGTTTGTCATTTAGGCGGGGGGGGGGGCAAGGGATGGGGTCAATTGCCCCCCCCCCCCCTCTTGAATTGGAGAAATCAATGTATTTGCATATAAGTTTTGTTGTTTTCTGGTGAAATTGTATTGTGTTTTTACCCTTGCCCCACCCCCCAGAAAAACTTGAAATGACGGGGTAGCCGAACATGTAACCTGTTCACTTTGACTAGTTTTATCTGGACTACTTGTGCCTCTAATTCTGCTGCAGCCAAGTCAATGTCATTAAATACATGTCAATTAACACGCCAACCTCCTGTTCTTTAGAATAAACTCACAGCATTTGCATAGGCCTTGATTGCGGTTTGCCCATAAGAGTTGAAAAAGTTCTTCTATAGGGTCATTCCATAGTGACTAACGTAACATTCAGAGCTGATTTTGTAACTGTGTTTACTTGTAACTTAAAGGATAAAAAATAATTTTTAGTTATGCTGGTGGATTTACAATGCACATGGTATCTATGTATCATTTCTTCTAAGAATTTAAAACAAAATTACTTGACAGTTAGTGATTACTTTTTCAAGCCAAAATAGCGGTGTGACAAAACGTAATCGATTTTTGACAAACTCCGTGGAAAAGAATTGCTCGCTAATGGAACTCATGTTGATGAAGGGCTCGAATGAGAGATATCTCGCGCCTAAGAGTCTATAGAGTTCAAGTGTGTAACCAAGAATGTGATGCATTTTGTTTGAGGGAGGATGAAAGATGGTAGGTGATAAGAAGGCTTTAAGTAAAACATAAATCACATTTGTACTTAATATCTAATTTTTTATATGTGTGATCAGTTTGAATGGTGTCAGACTTTTACTTCAAGGAGTAGGAGAATAATTTTGGACTTAAGGTCGTATAACAGTGTGCATATAGAGTGCTTGTTTGAGACTCATATTGTGCGATGTAGAGATTAGTGCAGGATTCAGGGGACACACTTCTCATAATACTTGTATTGTGTGTGTGAGTTATTGATTCGCAGTGATACTGTACTCAGTATACTGTGTATGTGTCGCAATTGATCATTGTGATGTTTAGAATTGCTTATGGTGTATAGTATCCGTTGTATGAATGCTCATGTTTTAGTTTGTATTTATGTTTTTTATGATTACTTGTGTGTTACACTTTCAGTAATGTTTTTTGTTCTGCGGACTTTGAGGTTGACTATTTTTCAATGAAATGAGCGCTCGCGCCTTGACATAGAGACGGATGTTGTAGTAGTAGATGGAGATAGGTTCTGTCAGATATAATTTGTTCATGTGTCGCAGATTCGTGTTTTAATCACTTGGTTCGATGTTAAAATAAGATTGTGTAGGATCAGAGAGAATGATCTAAAAAGAGACTCTAGACCCTACTGAGCGCAGAAGATGTGCTTGTGTAAGAAGAGTATAAGCTAGTATTAAAATAATACTCGTGCCTTCAGCAAGTTGTATGATGCAGTCAATTAGGTTGATCCATTGTGTTGTGAAGTGTGGCTCTGAGACTGTCTTGATCTCGCTTTCTAATAGAATGTACTGTCTTAGATGTTGTATATCTGCTAGGGTATCGCTCTTTGTGGAGAACGTCTAGGATTTGTGGTGTGAAGTAGTTTTGTTTTACAATTGGTGTGAATAAAGAGATAGAGTGTTGTTGTAGAGTTCACCTATTGTTTTGTTGTTTGACAAGTAGTTATATTGGGCTAGCACACTAGGAAGCTTGATTATCTCGATAGATGAGAATGTCTGAACGCGATGGGGGAACGTTAAGGTGTGTTTTTGTAAGTTGTAAGAGATAGCGATAATGGTGTGGCGATATTCTGGTTGTTCAACTCGCGATGCGCGATTGCAAATATTAAATCAGTGTGTTTTACGCGACGTGTTCGACTCTACTCGAGATTATACTTGGTGTACAACTATTGGGTGTTTACTCTATGACTTCAATATTATTTTCTGGGCTTTTGAACGCGCTGAGAAGAGAGAGAGAGGGTGTGCGGCTTCATGTCTTTAGTCTTTAGTGTTGAAAGACGCAGCATTCGCTTTTTTGTTAAGTGATCGTTGTTTGAGAGTATTTTGTTTATCTTTTGTGAGATAGAATCGCTGATTTTGCTTCAGAGATATATAAATAGATAAATATAGTGTGATATGGTAATTTTTTTTTTTTTGGAATTCTTTACTATTTATCGCATAGTTATTTCATCTCAAGATAATAATCCAGACATAAATTTTAATGTTTAAGTTATATAACGTATTGTTAATAACATACTGGAACTACAGCGTTAAGTGGAGGATGGATGAATAGATATAAAAATAACAGTTACTAATGTTTTATAGAAGTTGTATTTGGCGAGCATTTGCTTGTATAATAGAGAAGTTTGGGATGTAGTAAAAAAAATTTATTTAAATTGAGAATTATGTCATGAAATGTAGTGGTGTTCAGTAGTCTGGTTAAAATGGAAAGTTTTAATAACTACGCTAGTTAAAAAGTAGATAGACGAAGTCACTTTGTATTTTTATGGTTGATAAGATTTTAATATGGGAAATAAATTTTGTGTTTTAAAGAGAGATGAATCATATTTGTTTTGTAAGTAGTGACTCTCGCCTCGGTGTGCCTTAAGTAATATGGAAATTGTTATTCTCTAGCTCTCGCGCCTCACATTATTAAGGAAGAAACACGCGAACATGTTTGTTTCATTATGTCCTTCAGTGCTCTCATTTGTCTGAGACGACAAAATAAATTATAATCAGAGTTCTATAGATGTCTCGCGCTGATGTAAAATTTATAGAGCGAGTGAGATTGTAATATGCTTGTATATATAAGAGACATATATCCTTTGAGTATTGTTATCTAGTGAACAAGAAATTGTTTTGATCCGTCCAATCTTCTCTCAAGTTTTTTTGGTAGTGTATGTCTCGCTAGAGCAACAGAATGTCTCCGCTAAAATAAGAGGTTCACCAGCACGCGTTTTTTGTCAAAACGCAACAAAGGAAATTCAGAGAGCTCTTGTGTTACTGTCGCGCGCGCTAATCAGTTAGAAGATTGGTGTGAAAACTGTCGACTATACGGCGACATTGTATTTTATTTCCTCCCTCCGCGCTCATAGTAGATGTCAAAATTATGTTACCTTTGTGTGTATCGTGGCGAATAGATGAATGTGTGACGAGAGATCAGAATCTCTGTGTGTGATAGATTTTAAGGGTCGAGGTGCCGATTTTAGCTGTGCTCCATAATGTTTGTCGCGGGTGTCTATGCCCCGTAGATTTATCTTTGCGTTGTGACTAGTAATTGAAAATTTCGCAAGATGTCCGCTGTGTATCTGTGTGTGTGTTAGGAGAAATGTGTGAAGTGGTTTTACGCGTTCCTAGTTTCATTCAAATAGTTAAGATAGCGCAGGACGCGGAGGTTTTCGTGTATGTGCTCAGCAAAACGTTATAGTGTTGAATTAATGATGGGAAGGGGGGGGGGAAGAATGTCAGAGTACGTATTATCTTTGTGTCATATTGTTGCTGTTGTCTTTTAGATCTTTGAGATTTGAGGATGTTCATGTGAGAGAGATTTGATTGTGCCCAACTCAGGAAAGCATTGCTAATCTCCGAGAGTGGATTGTCTCATATGCTCGCTGTATGTGGCGCACAACGTAAAAACCGGGAGCCATTTGTATTGGAGTGAAAAAAATGGAAACTAAGTTGAAATGAGATAGCATTGTCGAAGAGCATTTGGAGATCATATTTTTTGAAGTAAAATATTATTTTGTCTCGCCCGACGTTATTTAGAATGGTAGATATAGAGTTGCCCTCAATTCAGATGATAGAAGTTAATAGATGAACGTACGCCAAATATGATGTCGAAGATTTGCGTGGAGAATATTGATCCTACGTTGATTTCACCGTTCTGGTATTTTGATGAGCTGTGTTACATCGTGTGTGTCTTGAATTATATCATGCAATAGAGATGTGTCGGTCGCTAGTTATGAGAGTGCTCCATTTGAAAGACTCTCGAAAAGTTTTAGGGATATTCTTTAAAATTACGGCGCTCAAAGACTTGTTGTCGAGCTTTATAACAGTGAACTCTCCCCTCATGAGCCGGCCTCAAGTGTTTGTCTACAGAAAAAAAAAGGGTTGGCATTATAATAGATTAAAGGCCCAAATCCTGATAAGAATGCGCTTCTGTTTTCACTCCTCCCCACACGCCTACAAACTACAAACGGCAACGACCCCACCTCGCCACATCCCTCGCTTTATGTAGAGATAATCTAGAGTGTGTGTGTGTGTCCTCCCCGCACCGCCCACTCCCCAAGCTCGGTCCCCCTCCCAGATACACCCCCCCCGACCCCCCCCACCCACTCCTGGCACAATCTCTTTACTTGCGAAGCGGGCGGCCTTTGCGGATTGTTAGGGTTATATACTAAGATTTCCTCAAACCTTTACCTTATTACTCTGACCAGTCCGCCGCCGCTCATCCCAAGAGGATGATTTGAACCCCTCCCGAAACTCTACTCCCCCCCCCCCTCACCTCTTCCCCCCCGCCATCCACTCCGCCACCCAGCCTACCCGCAGCCGCGCGCACCCGGCCGCGCATCCCTAGTGAATGTAAGAATAGTACTAGCGTGAGCAATACACCCCCCCCCCTCCCATATAATTAAGCCATTTCCCTCCACCGATTTTTTTTTTCTGACTACGCCACTGCACTTCTTTTCAATTTTAAGTGATTTTGCAGTTTAGACGAATTTCAGTTTATGTACGCACACTGCAAAAAATGAACTGTTGTTTTTACACTATATTACTGGCAGTCGAGGTTCCAATTTAAAGCTGTAAAATGCACAGTAATAAACTGTAAAACTAGCAATTTTACAGTTTCTTACTGTAAAGTTAGCAATTTTACAGTTTATTGCCGTAAAATTTAGCTGTATTATACTGTAAAAACAACAGTATAATACTGGTAGCAGAGGTTCCAGTTTAAAACTGTAAAATGCACGGTAATAAACTGTAAAATTAGCAATTTTACAGTTTATTACTGTAAAATTAGCAATTTTACAGTTTAGTACTGTAAAACTAGCAATTTTTACAGTTTATTACTACAGAATTAGCTGTATTATACTGTAAAAAAAAAAACATTCATTTTTTTCAGTGCAGTAATATAAAGTTACTGGGACTATAAGGCTCCTGTAGCTATTTTGTTAGAAATTAAGCCTCTGCCAAAAGTTCAGATTTTGCTCGTAGAGGTGAACTGAAATTAAATCATTATTTTTGTGAAAGTTATAGGTAAAATTGGAAGTTCTATTCGCATCTTAAGACTATGTGAGAATCAAAATAAGTTTATTAAGAGGAAACAATCGCACTTGAAATGAAAGAAAACCAGTTTCTATCATTTTCTGTTTCCATTTCGTCTCTGCCTGATTTGTATGCTAACATTCACTTTGTGATGAGCTTCAAAGGTTTTTCTTCTGCTTTGTTTCATAGTTTCTCCAATTGTTTAATCTGGAGCACAGCCAAAGCGCAAGAGTATCTTTCTATGCTGTCCCTACGGTTTAGAGGATTCTTGCACCTGCAGAAAATAATCCCTTCCTGCTGCTCCACGGTGCTGGCGTTGAACAATTGGTGCCACCTCAGACTAACACTTATGAACTGACAAAAAAAAAAAAAAAAATCTGCTTTGAAAGCTGGGAAGCAATTGTCGTGAGTAGAATTGGAGTGGTTTAAGTCATTCTAATGAAGTTTCCAGTAAATAAAGGTTTCCTGCGCAAAATTTTAACTTCAAGCGCAGGATTTATATTTAAAGATTGGTACTATTTTCTGCAATGAATCAAGTTTTGTTGAAAGTCACCTGTAATTAACCGTGCCGCAATGCCACGGCGAGTCACTTCTCACGAAAAAATCCTTGTTCGGCAAATTTTGTTGACGATTCGGCAATTTGGAGACACTATCACAACATTGAGATTCAGTTTCGTTTCCTTTTTTACTTTTTAAATTGATTTTTAATTTTGCCGAATGTTCCTTCTCATTAGCTGCTATGTATTTGTATTTATGATATGTGTACCTGGTCGTATTTCATCATTTGGTAAAATTTGAACTTTATTCGGTAAATTGAGAATTTTCTCCCTACCAAACATTTTACTCGGGAGGCCCCTGCTTGTCCCTCGTATCCTATGAACTTTAAATGACTTAAACCACTGCCATTCTGCATGCTGTACCTCAGAGCCACACTAACGTAAGTTCACTTTTGTTACTTTTGAGGAGAGCTCGAAAACGTTTGTCTAATGTGTACAAGGGGTGGGGACTAGCGCTCTTTAAACGCTGCTAAATAATTGGGAAAGAATTTCTTTTAAAGAATAACGTTCTCATCAGTCAATACGGAATAAGATTCTACATACAATGCAATAATAAAGTGAAAATCGCCATTTTTGGATTCACGTTAGTCTTGCTCTGAGGTACAGCATTTCCGATGGGTTTACTAAAATAACGTCAAACGTATGTAAGAACTATTGTACTTTAAAATCTATCTGAATTAAATCAATGACAGGAAAATTTACCTGCATCACTATCGTGTTCACTTGAAGTGTGGTTCTTTAAAGTGTGCAATATTTTTTCTTTCATTATGGCTAATATATTGCTGTACTTTTTTTTTCGTAATTGGTACTAATAGAAGAACTAAAGAGGAACATAAATGTTTCACTCAAATCGTAAAGATTTTGACTTACCCCACAATCCTTCTAACTCATCCCTTGCAATCTGAAATGAGATGTCATTCGCACCACAAACAATGCTCTTTTAAAAAAAAAAAAAAAAAAAAACTTTTAACCATTTTAACTTTTTTTTCTCTTTTTGATGACTGACTTAATGATTGTGTCATGTGTATGAGATAAAAAGACAGAAATTCACATTTGAACTACAAAAGTAAAGTGGCTATTTACTTTTTTACATTGTTTGTGGAGAATTGTTGCCAGTCAGTTTGTTCAAAGTCCTACCAGCGTTAAGTTACCCTTCTCGGATGAGTTTTCATCTTAAAGCTCACACTTTTTTGTGTTGAAAAACGAGTTCCTAGTAATCCCGAGATGCGTGTCTGCAGCTTTCTGCATTATTTGTGGCTTTAAGCGTTTTATTATCCTAATCTAAAAAGATTGAAATAGTTTGAAACTACAACAAATCTACAGTAGAGAGAGAAAGTGAGAAATGTGAAGGTACTTGTCAAGTGCGTCGCTAAACATTTGATATTAGCACATGTTCGTATACGGGAAAGTAGGTTAGGTATGGACGAATTTTTGCTCCTTTTAGTTTGCTTCTCATATTAAATGACTCATTGAAGTTTTTTTAAAGACTGAAAAAAGCATTGAAACATGTTTATTAAATTCGCTTCGGTAAATGTACAAAATGTACATTTCTAGCATTGATAGAAAAACATATTTTAGATAATTTAAAACAAAAAAAAAAAAAAAACGGGTAATATTACTCAGCTTGAAACTAACTTGCATGCATATTTTAAGCTTTTTCTTTTTTTCTAAGAAGTTCCTAAACAATGGAAAATCCGCACATTTTATCTATTGTCTACCCGTTCTTAAACGGTCAGTCAAGGTTTCCATGCAAACTTCATCGAAAATTTTTTTGACACCTTCGCAGCTGCTTATTAAGTTGCTTGAAAATATTTTGTAATTTGATTCTCCCGTTTATATTATATACATATATAACTTCAGCACACATGACCCGCCCATTGTATTCACCATTTCATTATTATTATTATATTTTCTAACACAACACACAGCTGTCTTAAGTTGTTAAAAATCAAGTATTTACTGTCTTTTGTTATTATTACATGAATACTATTTGATATGCGAAAAAATATGATTAAACCCTGGCATTTTTCCAAGATTTTGAATAAGGGAAAATTTTCTTCGCTCTCCAGAAACGATAAGAGCACTCAATCAGTACGCATCAAATGAATTTCCACAGATCAGGAGTTTATTTGATAGTATTTTAGTTGTATATGATATTTAGAATAGTTTATGGTGAATCTTTTTAATAAAATTATAACCGTTAAAAAATCATTCACGCACTGTTTCTACCAAATGAATAAATGACATTCATTCAGTACTGATTCAATTTACTCTCCGGCTGCATAGTTGTTATCTTGGAAATGAACGTGTGTGAAATGAATATTGTTGCTCATTGCTTCCACTGAATGATTGCCGGATGAGAGATCCGCTCGTTCTTTCGCTCTTCACTGCAGAGGATTTTTTTTTTTTTTTTTTGAAACGTAAATCGTGAAGTGTTTTCCCAATTTTCTAGTGATTTTTGTCTTGGTATCTGTTTATATTATTTCAACTGAAACAGTAGCTTAGGTGATATACGTACAAAGCCATATGAGTAAGCATTACAAAACATTTGGATGGAAAATCCAATTCTTCTGGGGTGTGAAACACCCCACCTTACCAGTGACATTTGGGGCAGGTTAGCTCGAAAATGTGCAGCAGCCACTGTTAAAAGATCTCTTAGAGTTGAACTTTACACATAAGATGCTTTATCTAAAATAAAATTTCAAAACTGACAGAGTTTGGGTGGGAAGTTAAGACTCTTTACTTTTCAACTCATTAAAAACTGTCAACCAACTTATTTCTTCGTACAGTTTATTTTCTGGTGTAATCTTCTTGTTCAACCTTTTAAGACAACAGACATTAGCTAGCACTGGTAATCAGGAGGGTAGTGCATTTAATTTACTCATTTCTTAATTTCTATTAAAGACGAGAGAGTTTTACAGCTTTCAAAACCTGTTCTCATACCTAAATAGCCTTAATTCTGTCCAGCATATAAAAATAAACCCAAATTTGGAAAGAAATATAGGAGTTAAATGACTACTGTTATTAAGTCTCGAGTGAGCGTGCCATGCAGTGAAAAAGTTGATCTTAAAACTCATATAATGTTAATTACTAGAGGTGTGACACAAAGTTGATTTAAAAATTCATAACATATTGATGGTATGTTATGATTGACTTCAGTGTATTCTCCAGTGTTACAATTGAGTCTTAACGGTGGGGGCGTGACTTACAGTTATAGTCAGGGTTGCCAGATTTAAGAACTGTAAATACGGGACAGGCTCTTGGAGGGGGGGGGGACATGAGAGATGAAGTCTCAACATTGAATTTTTGCAGCCTTGACTTTGATATTAAACGTTTCTCACAAATATAAATAAAGAAAAAAAATACACAATCGTCATATGAATAAAAGCTTCATTTTTTACCATTACATAGTTATTTTTCGTCATGAATATTGGTGGGGAAAGGTTTTCCACTAATCATTGAAGATTCGTATTTCCCTGTTAAGCCCCTCTTTCCTGACGCAGGCTCGTCATTTCAAATTTTGCTGGTTGGGGGGGGGGGGGAGGTAAACTATACCAAGTTTCAATGTGAATTATACCAAAAAAAAAGCAAAAGCCACGCCCACTTATATGTAAATACATTAATTTCCAAACCCAGGGGGGAGGCCATTAACCACCCGTCCTGATGTCCCAAATGACCGGCCTGTCTTGGCGTGAAAGATTTAATAGTCGCTTCTACTGATGACCAATGTTCAGTATGTACTTTTTCAAAAAGCTAGACGTACCAATGGGGAAATTTGAAACACAAAATAATTTTAATGAGTCATTAACAAAGATTTTAATTTTAATTGAGTAGACATAGAATTAAACCTTACTACTTGAACTAACTATAAGAAGTTAACCTAAAAAAAATTTAAAAAATCAGTATGCAATATCTTTTGGGGAAAACTACAGTTTTGTCAATATTACACTGCGATGCAAAAGTTAAGACAAATGGCAAATATATGAATAAAAAGAAAACTGTTCAACGAAATGCTTTCAAATTTCTACTGCGGGTACACAATATGGTCCCAAATACGTGTCTGGAGTTCTTAAAATATAACTAGAACCAAATTATGGGCATTGCAAAAGACATTTTTTTCATTGCTGTAAAAGTTTAGACAATACTCAAATTTTATGCAAATATCCCTTGAAATGTGATTGGAGGAGGAAAGGCGGGACTTTATTATTCGAATATAAAGTGCAGATATTGATGAATAAATAATCAAAATCTCAAAAGCTCTGTAGTTCTCGTGTACAGAAGACGAGAAAGTTTGGAAGCCGAAATTTGAAAATGAACCTACTTTATTAATTTTTTGTCTTTTAAATCGGCTCTAGTATGGTTGTACATTGTTTTTTACTTTGTGGAGAACAAATACAGACATACGTATCGATCAAAAAGGCCAAGAAAAATTACATTTCTTAAGGATGAAGGAATTGAAAAAACGGCTCGAACTGACAATTCGCATCTTAATCCTACAAAACTTCAACTTGGTTCACAAACAGCACGTGACAGCATAAGTAGATGAACAACTGAATCGGAATGCATAAAAAAAACAAAGAATTGTGCCTGAGCCTTTTCGGACAGAGTGTCCCAAATAAGCCAGATTTTAATGTGAAAAGCAGCATATGTGTCATCGTGACTAAAAAATGAATGGTACTTTTTTTTGATAAAAATTATTAAAATTGGGATGTCCTAGATGGATTACAATTCTTTTCGCGGGACTTGAGAAAGATCTAATGATCATATGCTGTGCTGCTTTTACCATTAAAATCTGGGTTATTTGGGACACTCTGTCCGAAAAGGCTCAAGCACAATTCTTTATTTTTTTTATGCATTCCGATTCAGTTGTTCATCTACTTATGCCGTCACGTGCTGTTTTTGACTCAAGTTGAAGTTTTGTAGGATAAAGGGGCAAATCGTCAGTCTGAGCCGTTTTTTCAATTCCTTCATCTTAAGAAATATAATTTTTCTTGGTCTTTTGATCGATACGCATGTCTGAATTTGCTCTCCACAAAGTAAAAAATAATGTACTACCACACTAGAGCCGATTTAAAGGAAAAAAAATTAATAAAGTAGGTTTCTTTTCAAATTTCGGCTTCCAAACTTTCTCGTCTTCTTTACACGAGAACTACAGAGCTTTGGAGATTTTGATTATTTATTCAGCAATCTATCACTTTATATTCGAATAATAAAGTCCCGCCTTTCCTCCACCAATCACATTTTAAAGGGATATTTGCATAAAATCTGACTATTGTCTAAACTTTTGCAACAATGAAAAGAAATGTCTTTCGCAATAGACCCCACAAATTACCATGCCTCAGGAACATTCCCACCCCCCCTCCAAAATTATTCATCACATGAACATCCATGCCCCCCACCTACTGCTCAAATGGGACCCCTGTGCCTATAAAACAAATCCAGTCCCCTCCCGCTATGACCAGCACAACCCCACTCCAACCCCCCCTTACTAACACCATACAGTCACCTGCGAACTACCACACACGCTCTCCCCACTACATCCTTAAATAGTCACCCCCCAATGTATCATCAATATCTACAGATAAGAAATTACACACATCGTGTGCTCTCCCAACTACCAACAGTACAAGTCGCATGATCGTGCTCCTAGTCACTGCCGCAAGTAATACACTGCGATACGTCACTACGAATCTCTCTGAACCGATAGGTGACTCACTGAGATTGTCCAGTTCGCAGTACTAAACATACTGTAGTGTGTCTGATTGTAGTCAAAGATTCCCATATTAAGAACATGGGCTCCCCGCCACATGAGACACTTATACGAACTCTCCATGTCTCCCACCTCTACTCGCTTGAGAGAAATGAGTCGACAGCTCCGCACTCGGTCGTTCCGCCGATGGATGCCCACAGCCCTCTCCACACTCAAATCTCGTATACACTCTCGCTCTGCATCCGCCCGTATGTCCGCGACGAGCCCTCCGCTTAAACCTCCACATGGTGCGTACAACTCATTATGCCATCACTTCACAGGTTGCCCTTTTTCCGTACTTCCGCCGTTTGTGCTTAAATGGTGCCTCGTATCCATTAAGTCCTATCACATCTTTTAGTATAAAAGCGAACAAAAAATTGAAATTGATTGATTCAAAAAAAAAAATCTAGTGACTAATAGTAGCTGAACACATATATTTTTTTTATAATTGAAAAATTGAGAAGGGCTTTTTATATAATAAGGCATAGCAAAATCATTTACAAGGAGATACACCACTTTTACAATAAACGTTTGTTGAATGATTGTCACAATAATTTCTGCTCTAAATGAATCGAACACTAACATTATTTCAAAACAGGAAAAAAATTATAATTCAATCATTTTTCTTGTCACTCTATTTCACATTTTTTGTTTCACTTCATTTTTTTTCTGAAAATAAAGCTTAGTTTTGTAAAATGCTGCTTCTAGCCAGAATACGGGACTTTAGCCGTCCCGTATCAATGTTCCCCGGGACGCGGGACAATACTTCAAAAAACGGGACTGTCCCTTGAAATCCGGGACGTCTGGCAACCCTGGTTATAGTAGATCTGAAAACTCAAATCATGTTGATTATTAGAGGTGTGACATGTAACAAAAGTTGATTTAAAAACTAATAACAAATTGATCGTATGATATGATTGACTTCAGTGTACAATTGAGTCTTTACCGCGGAGGCGTGACATACATTTAAAGTAGATTTAAAAACTCACATCATGTTGATTACTAGGGGTGTGACATACAGCAAAAGTTGAATTAAAAACTCATAACATATTGATCGTATGTTATGATTGATTTCAGTGTGCTCTTCAGTTTACGATTGATTTATAACGGTGAAAGCGTGACATATAGCGAAAGTTGATCTAAAAACTTATAAACATGTTGACCACTGGATATTAATAAATATAACTACAATAAATAATGCCTTTCTAGCTCAAGACAAATTCGCGCTAACGTCACTTTAATCTGATAGTTGATTTATTTCTACAAAGTAAAGAAGTCGGCTCACCCATTCATTCTGAGTACTCGCTTTAACATTGTTTCAGACCTTTTGACTGGCAGTTCAAATGTTGGCTTTTTGCAGCGAACGATAAAATCTGCAATTTTTTTTAGGCTGCAAAAGAATACATTCTGGCGGTGTTCCGTTTTTGGCAGACTCATGCCCCATGCAGTTTCTTTTTTTCCCTCATCGTGTCTGGCATGGGGTGCCAAGTGAACACGTGCAATAATACTTGAAAGATGTGTTGTGTTTATTCTTCAGAAATGTTTTCATAGATTTCTGTCTTTGCGTTTACAAATGCTATGGTTTATTGAAAGTGCTTTTGTGTAAGCCACGTGGATTAACATGAGCGGCCTTTATTTACATCGAAAAAAGGACATGATGTAGGATGAACTATTTCTTAAGAAATCACAGGAAAAATAAGAAAAAAATGTAAGTTCTTCCAAATTGTAGATTTTTAAATTTTATCTTCTACAGGTTTATGGGTGGTACTGATTTTTGTTTGAATTCTATGTTTTATTGGAAGTGATTTTGCTTACACCACGTGTTTTAACACGAGGGGAAGTTATTTATATTGAAAAAAGGACAAATGAAAATAAAGGGAAAATAATAAAAAAACGCTTTATTTTCTTTCCTTTTTTTGAAATGGTGATTTGATATTTTCTTTCTTTTAAAAGGTTAAGGATGTTAGGGATTTTCATCCGATGATATATAGTCTTCTCTTCATGTGTCGCTTATGGAGAATGTGTTCTGATAATTGTTCTATTTGTGTATCGTTTCTATATTATTTCCTTTCGATTAACTGTTTTGTACAATGTGTAGAGTTAGGAAATGTCATTGTTATCCACCAGAGGGGGGGGGGGGGCGGTTCATAACGCAAACTGAACCACTGAATTTTTTTAGAGGACTATTTTTATGTGAATATTTCTCTTTTAGGGCTCTCGTTTTTATGGGTTGTTGAGCTAGTTGGATAGGGGCTGCGCTAGTGCTCTTGAGGGATGGACATTGGACACTTCTTAAATAGCAGTAGAAAAATATTCCTGCTACGTTGTTTTCTGTTCGTCATTCTTGCCGATAAAGCATGTGGATATTAATTTAAAAAAAAGTGATTAGTTGGTGATAATTTTTAAACTTGTTGAAAATTTAAAAGTGTCGGATGTGATTTGCATTACTTTCGCGAGATTAACCAAATACAAACGAATACAAGTGAGTATGTATCCTCTAGCGAGCTTATTTTACATGTTTATTTATATGATATTTTAATACATCTAAGTCTAACTGATGATTTTTTTTTCTAGAACTGTATGTAACAATTGTAAGTGTCCTCGTGAATCCCATGATGTGTGCCACGAAGAATTCGTCAATGTCTGTGAGCGTATCGGCTTCACGCCTTCTCCAGAACCTAGCCGACATCCTATCTCGAAGGAGAAAACTTTGTCTGAGGGCTACTCCTGGGTGCCTCCAGGTCTTTCCAGTGAAAAGGTCAGATTTGCTAACTTTATTTCTTAATCTCTTCCAGGAACATAACCTTTATTGTTTGTTTACTCGGAGAAGGTGCTTGGTTCTACCTTCGTCACTTAGTTTCCGATGATTCTATTTCGCTGTTTTTGGAAGAAGGATTTTGATCATTGTATTTTGAAGTAAAATCGTCTGTTCTCAACTAAGAAAATAATAATAACGATAAGTACAGCAGACATTAGGGTGGAGCGAAAAAAATGAATTTTTGATTTCGGTAAACGGGTATCTTTCATTTACTGTGAATGAGGCTAAGTAACAATTCTGTAAAATATTTCACTTTTGCGACGTTATCTTTAGTCTGCGCATTTGGCCTAAAGTTTTGAAATTTTTGATTTTTTCTATATTTTTCAAATTTTTTTCTTAAATATTGCAAATGATAAAACTAGTGACAGGTGATTATTAAATGGAAGAAAAAGGTTTGAAATATGCCAGGAATTTTTTTTAACCGTTTTAAATTATGCTTTCAGTTCGTGCATTACGCTCAACGTTCATCAAATTTCCCAAAATTTCTGATATTTTCAACATTTTTTAACTCAGTATTCCCTCTCAATATTCACTTGAAGTGTCTTAAAATCTGATTTTATTTATTTTCTTATTACTTTGAACTGTGCAACTCTTCGCTACTTCGTGTGGAACTACCCAGGACTCACCACGAGGAGGGGACAGCACTTCGAGTCCTACACGTGAGCCCTTCCTTCCAACCAATGCGGGCACCGTATTTATATTTCTTAGATACGTCTTTAACAGTTAAATTGTTCCTTTGTGTCGTAAATTGATCAAATATTTCTGTCAGATATCCTCGTTTTTACTAACCTTTTTCCTTTCCTGCGATTACATACCACTTTTGAAGGGCTTGTGACCTATTTGACAGCTCTTTCAACTGATTGAGTCTAGAATGGAAGTTTAAAAAGAGCGCATTTAGAAATCATATTTAAATTCTCAGCTTCCAGTAATCTTTGTAAATATTGTGTTGTTAAATTACGTATAAAAGGTGGCTTTGCAATTTCCACATCATGACAAGAAATCATATTGATGCATTCGGATTTTTGATTTATGTATGTGATGTATAAAAAATAGATTTTTATCTATTTTTGGGATCTGAACTTGTTTGTTTTATAGATTGAGCGTTGGTAATACGATTTAAAACAAGTTTCTTTACACGCTCTCTCTTATAAACTAACTAGATTATTTCCCGGTTTTGCACGGGTGCTTATTAATACAACATAGTTCTAAAAAATCTTTTAATGAATTCTATCCGCATGGGAATATAAAAACTTATTTCATACTAAAATGAAATAGGTTAGCCTTAAATTGATAATTCATTGTTAATCGTAATCTTTGTTGGGAAATACTCCTAATTAATTGTATTGAATTTCATCAATTTGTATCCTTAAATTCTTATCTCAATAACTCTATCTATTCAAAATTGAAAGAAAATGGCCATTTTGAGACGAAAAATTTGAATTTTGAGCTTTTTGGATTTTTTTTTAGAATTTCAAAACCCCGCCTGTGTGAATTCTACCGCATCAAGGAACTTCTGTGCCAAGTTTGATGAAAATCCGACGAAAACTGCATTTGTACAAGGAACAAACATACATAGATCCATTTTATTATATATTGATATCGATAACAGCATATTTCTAGGGTGCAAAGTATGCATTGTTTTGAATATAGATGTGAATACAATTTTCTGCTTTTTCCCGGAGAGATAAGTGTAACTCTTTATAATCTTACACAAATTCATAGCTAAATTAGTAACGTCTGCACTTCATCCTAAAAAAGCAAGGACACTTTTACCGCAAAAGTTACGAACTCTTTTAAAAATTATATTCTAAAGATAATTTTTGCTGTAGTCAACCATCTGGTTTGGGAAAGCTTTCTTGGACTTCTGTTTTGTAATTTTTTGGATATTTTCCTAGTCAAAACTACCTTGCTCATCTTATGATGTTACTGTCGCTCAGTACTAAAATCATTTTTATTGTCACCATCGATCTGATCAAGGACAAACTCATAGGTTCATATTGAACTGATTTGAAAGTATAACATGTTGTTCAGCTTCGTCCAACAGGCCCAAAAAATCACTTTGTTCCACTGTTAGGTCCATCTAGCGTTTGCAAAAAAATGCCGTAAATTAAGTTTATTCAAATTGGCAAATATTCCATTACGGAGGTCTACCAAGTTTTTCTTCCACAGTTTCTGCATTACACCTTTGTAATTTCCTGTCTTTGTAGTGCATCCATCAAAACAATGCAGACAAATTCGTACGCAAAGAAACACTTTATTGTTCCTGACTTTTCTAAGAAATGTAAATGTGTACACTCATTGGTTGGAAGCAAGGGGAGCGCGGGTGGCACCCAAAATTCGGCCACTTCCTCGTGGTGAATCCTGGGTTATTTCAATGAGCAAGCAAAGAGTTGAGTAGTTCAAAGAAAAAACAAAATGAGTAAGAAAATGTTTTGAGTGCACTTTAAGTAAATATTGAGAGGAAATATTAAATTAAAAATTTTTGCTCAATATTGAAAATATCGGAAAAATTGATGAACTTCGGGCCTAATGCGCAGACTGAAATCATAATCTAAAATGGTTTTAAAAAATTCCTTGTATATTTCAAACCTTTTTCTTCCATTTAATTACCACCAGTCACTATTTTTTCATTTGCAATATTTTTATAAAAAATTTGAAAAATCTAGGAAAAATCAAAAGTTTCAAAACTTTAGGCCAAATGCGCAGACTAAAGATAACGTCGCAAAAGTGAAATATTTTACAGAATTGTTACTTAGCCTCATTCACAGTAAATGAAAGGTACCCGTTTACGAAAATCAAAAATTCATTTTTTTCGCTCCACCCTAGCAGACATGTGAAGCAAGTGACATAAATGACACAGAGACTTTTTCCCATATTTTAATGTACGCTAGAGTAAAAGTTGTCTTTTCAGTGTATTTGTACGTGTTTAATTAAAGCAATAGCACTTTGGCACACAGCTATAGGCCACTATACGAGGTCTGTTAGAAAAGTATCCGACCTTAATTTTTGTATGAAAACCAGATGTATATAAATAAAGCATGCTTGCATAGTCCAACTTTGAACCTTTCTGCTCATTTGTGCTTTTGCCTCCGTCTGTCAATAGTTTCAGCTGCTCGCAAACAGAGTTAGACTGACGTAAAGTGTAATGCCCGCGCCTGAGTTTTTTAATTCCAAGCAAAATGTTTTTTCCAAAAACGTCGATAACAAGTCCTGAAAAATCGTCAATAAAAGCCGTTCGCATCTTTGCATTGGTTTCCACTTGGCTCTTTCCCAGTTTCTGGAAAAATTCGATGCAGTAGCGCATCTTCAGTCGTTCCGTAATTTTTCTTGGAATTAAAAAACTCCATCGACGGAGCCACACTTCACGTCAGACAAACTCTTTTTGTGAGCGACTGACGCTATTGACTGACGAGGAAAAAATTCACACATGGGCAGAAAAGTTCAAAATTAGCTCATGCAAGCACGTTTGGTTTATATCCATTTGGTTTTCACATAAAATTGAGGTCGGATTCTTTTCTAACAGCACCTTGTGTAACAGCAAAACAAAACTAAAGAAAATGAATTAAAAAGTAGGGCATATAGAAGCCCTAGCTCGAAACAAAAGTCAACCATAAAAAAATAATCAGGCTGATTTTCACTTATCCTCATCAGATATCTGGCTTCTCAGTACCTGCTACAGAGTTCCCAGACAATGCAGGGCATGGCATCTGGTGTTATTTTTCTAAGACAACTAACTACCTCAGCAGAAATAATGCAGCTATGTCTATCAAGGATACTAGTCTTGTAAAGCTGTTTAGGTTAACAGTCGTGACCTATGGTAAGCTGAAAGGCAACAAACATTTCTTGTTTTATATATATATACATAAACCATGAGCTTCGACATACATGAGGGCTGCGTACTATGCGCCTTGCTTCCTGACAAACACAGGACACATTTACGAGAGGTTGAAATAACAACCATGGGCAGGGTGGGACTCGAACCCACGACCACTTGCTTACGAGAAGAATACTCTACCTCTAGGCCACTTTGGCCCCCAGCAAACATTTTTTCTGCATTTTTGTTGTTGCTGTTACCTTGTGTCAGCTAGGCTGACATTTTGGTGTGAGTTGCGTTACTTTTCCTACTGTACCGTAATTTGGTGTGAAATCTGTGTTCCACAATGCACACATGCCATAGAGATCCGTTTATAAGGTAAGCCAACCATTCACAGAACAACAACACATTCGCGCAATGAAAGGACAAAGACTGGAGAGAGAAAGTACATCCATGTCAGAGCCGGGGTACGGACCCAGAACCTCCACATTTGATTCAGACTTCTCTGACCATTAGACAAGGTTAAACTTTGAATAAAAATCAAGCGAAAAAAAAAAATATATGGACCGTTACCACGCTGTAATTTTGCGTAAGTAAGGCCCATTATGACCCTGTATGAAGTCTAATGTGAAGTAAATATTTATTGCCAAATTGAGGAAAACATCTATTTAAAGATATAAACATATTATTCTACACTAAACTGTTTGAGAAATCATGTGCAGCATTTTCCCACCACATTTAATTTTAATATAAAATCAGCTGACTTAAACTTAACATCAGTAATCAGCATTGCATTGTAATAGTCGAAGTGTGACGTTATGCCTAATTGGATTTGAACCTCGGCGGAATAGCAGGTAAACAGTTATTTGCTCGAGACCGGAAATTGTATGTTTTTTTTTTCCCTTTCGTAAATCAGCTTATCGCCAATAAAAATAAAATAGTTGTGTTTAAAAGGGCAATTTGTGGCAGTCAAAAATACGTTGTTTACGTCCTTATGGGAACGACGAAAACAATTTTCCCTTTCTTGATTCATTTTCAACTTCTTTAGTGTTGGCAAGCGCCGTGGTCATTAGCCTTGAAGTTGTATTTCAGGTACATTCACCTCATCCTCTTTCAAATTGATTTATGTCTACAACTGCAGTAACCTATTCTTTAGTCGCGTTTTGTTTCACCTATTACGTTCATTATCTTTCTGATGCAATCCTCCTCTAATTAAATCATTCCTAGGGATACGAGGCTATGTTATTAACTTGTTATTATCGGTAATGTTTTGTTTTTTTCCATTCTTTTCAAACATCACCATATTACGTTTTAACTGCAGAATAATAACATTTCTGGACAAGGTCGTAAGGTACACATAAAAGATAAAATGCGTCTTTTATGGGTAATTCTCCAAAAACCTGACATTTTCCAATCATAAATTCTATAAAAATAAAATGCTTGAAAAGCTTTAAAAAATGTACTTACTCTTTGTTTCAGGAACTTATTAGGAGAAAAATAGAGGGAACTCACTTTAAGTGTGTTACACCCTCAAAACGGTCAAGTTTTTGATAAACAGCACCAGGAGAGTAACAAAACAATTTTCATCATCTGGTTATCAAACATTTTTCAACAATAGTAAAGAAATTGCCTGAATCAAAAAGTATTTTTATTGCATTACAAAAGAAAAAAATCTATTAAAACCTCCATTAACGAACACCCCTAAAAGCGGAGGCATTTCTTTGAATCCCAGTCCGTTTGTGTAGGTTGTTCCATATTGTTCACTCAGAATAACTTACTTTGAAAAACTGACAGTTATGTAATAATACCAGTATATACATATATTTTCTTCTATAGTAAAAGTTTCTTTAAGCTAGACAAACACACTGTAGCGGAAAAACCATTTACAAAAATTCATTGATGCTTTAGGAGACTACTTTAAACAGACCTAAATTTTTTTATTTGTAACTTTAAGAACCCAGGTGTATCTCAAAAATTCTCAAATTACCTCCTCATTTACTTCCACTTGCTTAATTTTTCTTTTTGTAAAACCTGCAACTCTTATTTGTTCTTTCAATTTCTTTAGAACGTGACTCTAATTAGAAGGGCCTAATTTCTAACAGAAGAATTGCGGGAGCTCTATTGATCTAAATTCCGTCTAATGTATAAAATTCTTACAAAGTTAAAAAAATTTACAGGAGCTGATCAGTGAGTTCCCAAGCAAATCAAGCTCCTGTCTCTTGAAAGAAAAAATGACGGTTGTATTTTAATGTTAACGTACTGTTAAACGAAAGCTGAAATATATTTGTAAACGCTCACAGATGGCAGCACTAGAATTGCTAGACACTCTTTTTACCCAGACTGCTCTCATATTTGGGTCCATACTGGGATGTAAAATTATTCTCAGCTTAGTCGAAAACTGTTAAAACATATTTCGATGAAATATTATTTCAAATTTATTTATTTATTCATTCTAAAACATTTTTTGGCTATAAAAATCCACCATGTGTACTGTACATTTTTTTTCAGATATGAGATTCATAGGAGTGCGTCCGAAATTATAGGTTTACGCTTCAAAATAAGTGAAAATTTTGTTTGAGGAAACTCATGGAAAAAAATCGTTTTTGGTGATTTTTAAAAATATTTTAGGGAGTTAACCCCCATGAGTCTCCCGACTTGCTCTTGAAGTTTGAACTTCTCTAGCTCCCCAGAAAAATGTTAATGGTTCATATAACGCTCCCTTCCCCTCCAAATCAAAATCATGGCTCCATATAAAAATAATGGCTATGAAACTGCTGAAAACTGAAAAAAAAAGGGCGGGAGGGGGTATTTTCCAAAAGTGGGCTGTGATAGGGGGAAATGGAAGTCAGATTCGGATTCAGGAGGTCGTTTTACAAAGGAATCAGCAAGGATAGTGTCATAAGCATTATGAAGGGTTTTTTTTTCCTTTGCCACATAGTTCTGTGTGTTATTTAATTCAATCGTACGTGACTGACAGAAAAGTGCCAACATTGCCTTCTACTATAGTCTATGTAACAAGAATCGGCGTGTCAAGGTCAAATATCTTCCTCACACTCTAACATTTTCCTCCTCTGGGTGTCATGGTAATGGCATGTACTATTTTTGCTCACGTTGTTTCTTCTAATTGTATGCACTGTAAAAAATACATGTTGTTTTTACAGCATAATACAGCTAATTTTATAGCAAAAATTGCTAGTTTTACAGTAATGAACTGTAAAATTGCTGCTTTACAGTAAGAAATAGTAAAATTGCTAAATTTACAGTTTATTACTGCGCATTTTACAGAGTTAAACATGAACCTCTGCTGTCAGTATAATAATGTTTTTTCTACATTATAATACAACCAATTTTTCTGGTAATAAACTGTAAAATTGCTAGTTTTACAGCTTATTACTGTGCATTTTACAGTTTTAAAATGGAACCTCTGCTGCCAATATTATACTGTAAAGACAACAGTATATTTTTTTGCAGTGTATGTTGCAACAGCAACGGGGGGGGGGGGGGGGGTCATAATATCGTAATCATGACAGTTAATAGGGGAAAAATGTGGCAAATTAAATACAATTGTGGGACATATCTGTCCCACAATTAGATCCCACAATCCTTAAAAGAATAGTGCTTACTCGTAAGACCCCTCAGTAAGTTTAGAGATTAACAATTCATAAATATTTCTTTCAGATCGAAGAATACTTCAGCCAGTTGCCGAACCACATGGTTCCACGACTAGGTACTCCAGGAGAAAAATACAGAGACCGGCAGTTGATCCTGCAGTTGCCTAAACAGGACTTGGCAGCCGCTTATTGCAAATTCCTGGAAAAAGATTTCACGAAATGCTTCGAGGATTTCGTTAACACTCGAAATGAGATGGCCCTTGATATCGGATATGTGCGGGACCACTGCGAAAATGTCACGGTAAATGCATAAATTCAATGTTATTATATTTATATATCTTGTGATTTGTATTATTTCGCTTCTTTGTTCTAAAAATATAGTATGAATATGCTCTTTGGAAGCAGTGGCGGATTTACAGGTTAAGGGACTCGTCGCACTGTGTTTTTGGGGCCCCATAGTTCAATCGCTTTTGAAATAGGAGCTTGAAGAAACACCCAGCAAAAAAAAAATCTGCTGAAAAGCTTTTTAAAATCTGTAGAAAATGTAAGCATATTTGGGCCATGCTTCAAAAAACCGGCAGAAGTATTTAGAGAAAAGTAAAAGAGAAAAAAGTGGGTTTTGTGCAAATTATATTGAAGACAATTTTTTCTTTAAAAATCTTTAAAAACTTCAAAAAAAAATTTTTCTTTTTTTCATCTTTGTGCAGATTATTTTCAGCTGGGCAGGTATCTCTGATGCACTTCGGGGCTCTATGTTGTGGGGGTTCCTTTCAACTGCGACTGTTGCGACATGGAAAATAAGCCGCTGTTTCGAAGTTATTTCTTCAGAGTAAGAATGCGATGTATTCCAATGTAATTAGACTGTAAAATAGTTAAATTTTAGGGAGCAAAATTACATAAGTAATAAATTAGAAAACTGACCTAAAAAATTAATTATTTTTTAAAGTATTTATTGAATCCGTTGGTGAAAACGGCACAAAATACAAATTTAAAACACTTCGAAATTAGCGATCATAAAAGCAGTAGCAAATTTGAAATTTCAACTAAAAGTGTGGAAAAGGTAGAAGAGTACATAATTTCAAGTACAAATTCGGAAAACGTTTAATAAGTTATGCAGTTTCGGTTATATCGCGCTTTTTTGTTGTCTCCCGACAAGCGCGATATAACGAGTGTTTACTGCACTGCTTATAGCCCCTAAATAGTTGACAACGAAGTAATTAATTAAAGTTAAAAAAAATAAAATAAATAAATACGATTAAAATGTGAAATGATTTAAGTGGCTGGCCCCAATATAAAGATTAGTAAAAACGCTTTAACCCGCAATTCCTTACCTCATGAATAACTTGAACGATCAAAGCGCTTCTCTTTTAATGGTGTGTTTATGGCAATTGACCAACATTTAATATTCAACAATTCCTCTTATTTGCTTTGTCACGCAAAGGTGATGCAGAAGAATGACCTATTTCTGTCATGAAACTCGCTTCATAAAAAAGCATTTTCTCGTAAAAAATATTTTCAGATATTTTTATCCACATTTGTATGGCGGAGTTTATCCGAAATAAGAAGATGGATTGATTGATTATCTTAAGGTTTAAAAATAATTCAGGAAAGCGACTGACCTATATGGGATGGTTTTTTAATGTACTTTCTTACTTGAACGAAAAAAAATCGAAGATAGTATTAATAATATACGTATTAGAAAGCGTCTTCTCTCTATGATGACAGATGTTGTTTAAATTTTGAAGCAATCTCCAAAGGAATTGCAAAAATATCTTTATCTTATAGTAGGTAAAACATTATGTTCAAAGAACTAACATAACCGAGTTAGATGTCAAAATAATGAAAAAGGCCGCTCTGTAAGTGAGACTGGGTCAATAAGTGAAACTGCGTAAACGTGCCCCGCACCCGGGGTACGTTTACGCAACAGATATTGACCTAAATATTACTTTTTTTTAATGCTTAAAAACTCAAACAAGGCAGAAACTGAACGCATAACTTTTTCTTAAAAACTGCTTTATACGACCATAGCGTCTGAAATTTCCTAAATTGAAACGTAAAAATTAGAAAATTCATTGAAAAAAATCCACTTAAACGTATATAGGGTACACATATAGGGTAAACATATATATACGTATATAGGGTAAACATATATATAGGGTAAGTGCTCCAGTAGTCGTCCATTTAAGAGATCTTTTGTTGATCTTGGCTAACCTAGAACTTTCAGCTATCAATACAGCAACAAAAACAAGGTAAAACTTTAGAATGAACCTTTCTGATAGTGAATCACCTACTTGTTTCAGAATTAAAAAAAAATCATGTTAAAATCCAAGCTGTTGTCAACACTAGTAAATGCTCCAGTAATCGGCCACAGAATCATCTTAGCTGAAAAATAAGCAGAATCGCAATCTTGGATGACGGGCACACCATTCAAAATGAAATGACTCATTACCAATTCAAAAAAAGTACCCAAAACTTAACTGCCACTGGTTGATGATTGAGGATAAGTACATGAATGTGTGAATGCGTCATATCTGATTTTGAATTAAAAATGTAATATTTATGAGGAGTTTTATGTCATTGAGACCGACTACTGGAGACTGGCCGACTACTAGAGCACTTACCCTATTTTTTTTTGTAACTTTCCATATTTTGTTATCATTCAAAGGATTTTCGAAACTCTGTTCATCAGTTTTATCCTCATTTTGGTTTAAATTAAACATTATGATTCCGATCTTTTAATTTTTCTTTCATTCTTCTAATAGTTGTGACTAAATATCCATTTCTGGTGTTTCACTGCAATCTGATGCTTGTTATTTTCTAGGAATGCAGGCAATGTTCTGGTGAGTTGGGTGCTGGTGATCTTTGTGTCGTCGCTCCGAAATTAGGTGAAGATGTCTGCTTCCACCCTTCTTGTTTTTACTGCAAAGTGTGCGAAGAATTGCTGGTCGATCTCACATATTGCGTCAGTGAGGATACTCTGTACTGCGAGCGACATTATGCCGAACAGATGAAGCCTAGATGTGCTGCTTGCGACGAGGTACTGATAACCTTTTAACAATTAATTACAAGGGTGACCATCCCCCGCAACAGGGGTGCCCACGGGGGGCGGGGGGGATTATGGAAAAGTTGCGCCATCCAATTCTTTGGGGGGGGAGGAGGGGGGATGGCGCAGGGCAGAGGGGTGATTCTCGGGAGGGGGGTTGGGGGCCTCAGAGGGGGGGGAGGGGGTATTTGGGGATTGGATTTTCGGGGATTTGGATTAAGGCGGGGGATTTGGGGCTGGGGGGGAGAGTAGTGGGTAGGGGGGGGGGGATTTATGGGGTGCGGGGGGGCGGAGAGGGGGGGGGGGGGGTCGGAGGGGGGGTGAGGGGCAGGGGGGGGGGTGGTTGGGGATGTGGGGGATTTGCGGGGATGTGGGGGAGAGGGGGGAGGCCTATAGGGGGGTAGGGGGGGGAAGGGAGATTCAAACGGCGGAGGACCAAAAGGGGAAGGGGGGAGGCGGGGGATTTTTAAAGATAGCGGGGATATTTCAAGGGATGCTCGTGGGCGTGGAGGCCGGAGAGGAGATTTTTTTTTCAAACTATCGGTGCGGGAATGGGCGTGGCGAAAGTGTTCGGGGGGGGATTATTTGGGGGGGTGGGGGTGATACGTGGGGTTGGAGGGGAGGGGGGGACGGGGATTTGGGGGGGGGGATTGGGGGATTTTTTCAAAGAGGGGGGGGATTTGGAGAGGGGATGTGGGTATTCGAGGGTGGGTGTGAGGGAGCGGATTTTTCAAAAGGGCTTAAGGGGTGTGGGAAGGGGGGGGGAAGGGCCCGGGAGGGGGGATGGGTGGGGGATGATTTTTTCAAATCTAGGAGGGAATAGGGGATTTGGCCAGGCCGCAGGGGATTTGCGGGGGCAGTAAGGGGGGGGGTCCTGAGGGGAATGGAATTTTTCAAAGTGGGATTTTTCAAGGGGGCCGGGATTACTGTGGTGGGGGGGGGGGTGAGGGGAGGGATGCGGGTGGAATTTTTCAGGGCGGGCGGAGGAGGGATTGGGAGGGGATGGGATATAGCCGGGGGGGGATGGGGCGGGGCTTAATGAGGGTCGGGGCGGGGATTTTTTTTTCAAACTAGGGGATTTTTTTTCAAACTAATTTATTTATTTATTTAAATTGCGGGGGGGATTGAGAGTGGGGGGATTTTTTGCAGGGGGGGGGGGGTGGGGCATTTTTTTCAAAAACGGGGAGGAGGTGTCATGGGGGGGGACGGTGGGGTCGGGGCGCGGGGGAATTATTTTTTCAAATTAAGGATTTTTCAAACTTAAGAGGTCGGGGAGGTGTACGGGGGGATTAGGGGGGAGATTTTTAAACTAAATGGGGGAGATGGGGGAGATATGTGGCGGGGAATCAGTGGGTGGGGGAGTGGGGGGGATGAAGGAATCGGGGGGAGGGAGGATTACTGGCGGGGGATGGGGGGGATATTTGGGGATTTTGAGGGGGCGGGGGGGATTTGTGGCCGGTGGGGATTGGGGTCGGAGCGGGGATAGGGGGGGGATTTGGGTGAGTTACGCGGTTGGTTTGGGGGGGGGGGTCGGGGGGGTGAGGGGGGGGCGGGGATTTTTCAAACTAATGTGGGATTTTTTTGGGGGGGGCAATCGTCAGGGGGGGGATGGTTGACGTCTACCGGGGGGGAGGGGCATTGGGGAAGGGGGGGGGGGATGGGGCACAGTGTGGGAAGTGGGCCGGGATGGATGGACTAAGAGGAGGGAGGGGAGGGGAAATATGGTATGGGGGGATGAGGGATTAATGGATGGGATAGAGGCCGGGGCAGATCGGGAGGGGGGGGGATCCGGGTGGGGATTTTTCAAGGGTGCGGTTTTAGGGGGGATTGGGTGTAGCTGGGGGATTTTTCAAACTGGGCCGAGGGAGGTGGGTGGGGGAGGGGGGATGGGCGGGGGATTTTAGAGGGTGGGCGGGGGGATAGGGGCCTACGGGGCAGGATAGGGGGAGGGGGGGGGGGGACGAGGGGGGGGATTTTTCAAAGGGGGGGTATGGGGCGGGGATGTTATACGGGGGGGAGGTGAGGGGGGATACGGGGGGGGGTCAGGGGACCGTGGGGGTGGGGGATGGGGGGGGGATGGGATGGGTGGGAAGGGGGGGGATATGCGGGCGGGGATTTTTCAAAAAAGTGGGACAGGGGTGTGGGGGGGATTTTTCAAACGGGGCGGGGCTGCGGGGATTTATTTTGGGGGGCGGGATTTATTTGAGGGATTGGGGGTTTGGGGATTCGGGAAATTTTGTGCGGCGTGGGAATTTTTTAGGGGAGGGATTTTTTATTATCTGATAGAGGGATGCAAGAGGGAGGATTTTTTTTTCAAGGGGGAGGTCGTTGTGAGGGGGATTTTTTTGGGATGTGGGGGATTTGGGGTGGTCTTGCAGGGGATTTTGCAGCCAGGGTGAGGTTTTGGAGGGGGGAATAGGGGACGGTGAGGCGGGGGAAGGGATTTAGGGGGGGGGGATTTTCGGGGGCGTGGGAATGGTCAATCGCGGGGATTGAGGGGGGGGGGGGGATAGGGAGGTGGCAGGGATTTTGGGGGGGGACCCGGGGGGGATAGGGGTGGGGGGATGGGATTTAGATAGTGAGGGGGTGGGAACGGGTGTGAGGTGGGAGCGGGTGGATTTCAGGG
This sequence comes from Uloborus plumipes, assembly GCA_038373865.1. NCBI lineage: Eukaryota > Metazoa > Arthropoda > Arachnida > Araneae > Uloboridae > Uloborus > Uloborus plumipes. The sequence goes on from JAXGGA010002545.1 coordinate 69,807, forward strand.
GGTGGATGGGGGGGGGGATTTTTCAAACTAATTTATTTATTTATTTAAATTATTTGTGAATTATTTTTTTTTACTTTAAGTTTTGACTGATTTTTTAAATTAAAATTATTTATTATTTTTTTTTAAAATTAGATCATTTCTTTTATTTCTTTATTATTATTTATTATTATTATTTTTTTTTGCGTGTGTGTGTGTGGACTTGAAACGTCTAGAAGGGAAAAAAGTGATTCGATTCTGCGCATAATTAGTACTTTAAAAAAATTAATAATGTGTAAAAAAATAATAGTTATAATTTAAAAAAATAAATAAGTAACATTTAAAGTAAATCCACATAAATAAAACAAAGAATGTGTATGTGTGTGTGTGTACCTTATACAAATCCATAGTTTACGTTGGATCTGGACGAAATTTGGCAGGGCACCTGGGAAGGATCATAGGGTGGTTTTTGAGCGAGAAAAAAATTCCGATCAGTTCGAATTTGGAATAAAGGACTTGAAAATGGCTCTTTCTACTACAAAATGGCTCTATCTAGTGAAATACTTATCGGATCTTCTCGATCTTGGTCTCATTCGAAAGAACGCAAAAAATACCAGTTAGGAAAATTTCTTTCCAAAAGTTTTCAAAACCACTAATCGATATCTCCATCCTGAAAAAAGATACGGCCGTTTTTAAATTTGGAAATATCCATTTTGAATTGGATTTATAAAAATCGTCTGCACGAGCGTGAAAGAAATTAAATAGGGTGAAATAAATTATTAAAGGAAAGCCATTAAAAGGTGTTGCCATTTTTTTTCCTGAACATAAACAAATAAAGTTCTTGCTTTAGGCTTTTCCTGTAACGGACGGATTTAAACATTTTTTAGCGATTGATTAATTTTTCGTACTGCGTTCTAGCAAACTGTTGACTTTAATTTAATCGGGACTTTTAGACAAACGCGTCACTTAACATGACATTTTTCCTCAAGATAGATCTCGTGCAGAGCCGGGCCAAGTAGCTAGTAAATAAATAAAAAGCACAAGAGGGTTGTGAAAAGTTTTTTTTTGGGGGGGGGGGATTAACACCCCCTGCCCCGCAAGATGATAGCGCACCCCCCTTAATTGGTGTAGAGCACTCCACTAAAACTAGAGTCCACCCAAAATGAAATAAAGCCCCTCACACGAATTGCTTCAACTCTCCTCAACAAAAAAATCTCTATATAGCGCGGCCTGCACCATGATAACTTTTTTTATGGTTGAACTTAAAACTTTTTGTACAATGTTTGACTGACTTAGAATTGAAAACTAATTTAACTTCAAGCTGTTTTCGAATTTAAAATAGGGGATTAATTACTTTTAAGACAGTCATTAAAAGTCATACGTTGAACTTAATTGACATACATTTTTATTTAAACTACAGAAGAAGTTTTATGCTTAAGTTTGTTACGTTCGCAAAACAATTATGGTGTTGTGTGTTGCTAAACAGATAAATATATTTAGTTGATATTTACGCATATCCTGGTGCGTAACGAGTACTTAAAAATAATACCTTATTTTATGTGTTGGGGGGGAGGGGCTATGCGTTCAACATGGAACTCCTCGTCCTATAAGGCGAAGTACAAATGAGCAAGACTATAAGTGAGCAAGAGTGAGGGAGCTGAGCACAAAAAATTAGAATTGGATTTTATGTTCCTGACTGCTGTTAATTTGCAAGAAATTACTCATTCATGTGGATGTGAATTTTTATCATCAGATAAAGTGAAAAATTTTAGCAAAATAAGCATTGAATTCTGCTTTATCTTCACCATCACCGTTTCTCTGATTTATAAATACTGTCCGTCCGTGAAAACCGCGGATAGCACTTTCGAACCATTCCACTTAATAAAATATTTTTGGAAAAAAATAGAACCGACTTCAGTTGAAAATTGCTCTAAAAAGTAAAAAATAATTTTTTTCTTTGAACACCATCGAAACTACTTTTAAACATAAGTTTTGAAGTCGGCGCAAAAACGATAGGTAAAATGATATTTAACAATATTTTGCCAACATTTTTTCAGAGAAATCATTGAAAATTAAAAGCAGAATATTTGTACCATTACACGAATGTGTGGTAATCAATGAAATGAATCCATTAAAATTGATATTTATAGTTGAATTGTAGTTGCGTATGATTCTATACATTGTTTTTGCGCCGACTTCAAAATTTATGTTTAAAAGTAGTTTCGATGGTGTTCAAAGAAAAAAATTATTTTTTACTTTTTAGAGCAATTTCCAACTGAAGTCGGTTCTATTTTTTTCCAAAAATGTTTTATTTCATTCTTTTTAGTGTAAATGCACTTAAAATAATCAAAATATACTTAAAAAACCGTGCAGCTGTTCAAAAAACTTGCAGACCTGGACTCGATCTCATTCCATCAGGAACTTCAACCCGACGCGTTTAACCACTTGACCATCGGGTCGCTGATTGAAGTAAGGATTTACGATAGCACATATTGTTTTAAATAACATGTAATTTTAGTTTTTCGATCATAACTTTTTTTCTACAGAACAAATATCGTCATATGAATACATGGTACCTAAGTTAACCATCTCCTATCGATTTAAAAAAAAAATCGTCCAAATCAGTTCAGTAGATCAGATGTTATGTGCGAACAACAAACAAACAAAAAAAAAAAAACATACGCTTTGAATTGAGAACCTCCTCCTTTTTTGAAGTCGGTTAAAAATAGAAAGTAAAAGTAAGTAATTTGAATTGTGGGGAAGAGGATTAGAGTAAGACTTGGAAAATTGGTGCAAGTTTTTGCATTTCATGGAAAATAATTTTCAACTAAAGTGGACTCTTTAGCTTTTTTCAAACACCACAAATCAAAATCTTATTTTTTAAAAATTTGTGTCACTTTAATGGTCGTTCATACCCCCCCCCCCCCTCGCAGTGCAAAAAAAACATTACACAGCAGATTTTGCCTAATAACTCAACACTCATGGTGTTTGATACATTTTATTTGTTTGTAATGATGTTTTTTGGTCACAACCAATATGAAAATCACAAAAAATAGTTACTTTAATTTTTAACATATATTTATCATCTTCAGAATTTTTGACTTTTAATTTTACCTTGAATTTGACGTAAATGCAAGGTATAAAATACAGAATTTTATAAAGGTACAAAAATTAACATAATATAATTGATTGTGTATATAATTTTTGAAAAAATAATATAAGTGCCGCAAATCAAAAACCATTTATTGCCACAATTGATTCAAAGCCCCCAAAAATGGCTCAAACGTCCATAAGAAAATTATACAGCATCGAAGGAACCCATTGCCAATTTTAACAAAGATCCGACCAAAACTGTCATTTTGTACTATAAAAAAATATGGGTAGATCCCCATGGGGAGATGTACCTGCATAAGGACATTACAATCATTAAAATCATTTTAAAAAAAATCATGCAGTTGTTCGAAAAAATCCTTGCAGACCTGGACTCGATCTCATTCCATCAGGAACTTCAACCTGACGCGCATAACCACTTGACCATCGGGTCGCTCATTGAAGTAAGGATTTACGATAGCACATATTGTTTTAAATGACATGAAATGTTAGTTTTTCAATCATAACTTTTTTTCTAGTGAACAAATATCGTCATATGAGTACATGGTACCTAAGTTACACCATCTCCTATCGATTAAAAAAAATCGTCCAAATCGGTTCAGTAGATCAGATGTTATGTGCGAACAAACAAACAAAAAAAAAAAAAAGTATACGCTTTGAATTGAGAACCTCCTCCTTTTTCGAAGTCGGTTAAAAAAGGGGTGTAGGGTTGTGAGTGAGAACTTTCCGAAGTTTTCAACTTAAAACTTGCATTTGCTATCCTTTTGACACATTTAATTAAACTGTTATCTTACATATCACCCCTGTTTTGGTAAGATCAAAGCATGCGTAATACCTGACGCATGCGTAAATACACGAAAGGTTTTACCTAAGAAAATCAGACAGTCACACATACAGGTAGTTATCACAATAATGGAAACACTTGAGATTCATAAGAAAAATCTACTGTTCATCGCAAAATAAGCGATCAATTGTTTTTTAACTTTAGTCATACAAAATATAGACTTCACCGGACATTTCCACACTGAAATTAAATCACTCATGCATTTGGGGAACGACAAGAAGGGGGGTCGGAAGAAAAACCGCTTTTTAACCATAACTCTTCGAAAATAGCTCGGAATAAGCTATAAATTTCAGTAATTAATTAGTATGCTATGTATAATTACTGTACAAATTTTTATGAACGTACCACTTATACTTCCGAAGATAGGAAACATTTTTTAAAAAATCATTCATTTTCATATCTCATCGGATTTTTAATATTTTTGTTTACCGTTTTAGTATGTTCTTCCTCTTATATTTTATCATCTTTCCTGAAGTTTTCATAAGGTTTGATCAAAAACTCTGCGTGTTATGAGCAAAAACCCTTCAAATAAAATTGCCGTTTTTTAAAAAATGTTTCATATCTTCGGAAGTATAAGTGGTACGTTCATAAAAATTTGTACAGTAATTATACATAGCATACTAATTAATTACTGAAATTTATAGCTTATTCCGAGCTATTTTCGAAGAGTTATGGTCAAAAAGCGGTTTTTCTTCCGTCCCCCCTTATTGTCGTCCCCCAAATGCATGAGTGATTAAATTTCAATGTGGAAATGTCCGGTGAAGTCTATATTTTGTGTGACTAAAGTTAAAGAACAATTGATCACTTATTTTGCGATGAACGGTAGATTTTTCTTATGAATCTCAAGTGTTTCCATTATTTTGATAACTACCTGTAGATCTGCTGTTTTACCTAGATTGCTGAATGCACTACTTACGTCTAGTTTGATTTCATTCCATGCTTTTAATATACATCGTTTTCTCCTTTTAACGTACACGTTTTCCACTGTCGCCTTGAAGTTCCTTTGGATGGTTTATGGATACACATATCTGACATCTAATCATAGACTGATTCTTATTCAATTGCGTGGAATTCCCAATTACTCCGTATTACCTACTTCATCAACTCGATTGACAAAAAAAAAGTGTGTCTGTGTGTGTGTTTCATTTTAATAGTTCAAATAAGATAAAAAGAAAATTTGTCGCAATGTAATCCCTCCCCGACGGAAGACTTATCCAAGCGGCCAAAATTTAATGAACCAGACTGTCTCTCTTAATTTAAACTAACCAGATCACCATTAAATAACTACTTTCAAATAGTCTCCCTCTCAAAAAGATAGCATTCTGGATAGAATAAAAAAAAGTGTCGATTTTTGCTACTGAATCTACTAGTTACCCTATTTTTACAGTTGTTGATAAGACTGTTCTCCAAGGGAACTGATATTCTGTTGTTTACGGATTGTTTTTCTACATATTCCTCGCACCGCATTCGGGCGGGAAAGTCACATGACTGTTCCCTCATTGTCTTTTAATGAAGCTTTGCTAGAATGGCATCTCGCCGTCGCCTTTGAGAAAGCGGTTCCACACCTCATTTAACATTTTTTGCACGTCAAAAACCAAGAAATTGCGCAGTTGGTGGAGCTATTTTTCCCTTGAGCTTAAATTAGTCTAGAAGAAAGAATCAAAATGAAAGTTTCAAAGAAAAGCATAAAAAATAATAGCAATATAGGATATGCCTTTTTTCTTTTATTTCAACGAAATGAATTTTGTTACATTTTATTATCATATATACTTCTAAAAAATGAAATTTTTCTGAAGTTCATTGAAAGTATTGCCAAAATTAGTTAATTGCATTAAAATATTTCAATAAGCTAAGTTGAAAGTTTTTCTAAATTAAGATTACTTTTTCTTTGAGTTTGAAAATAGCACGAATAACAAAAAAATAAATAAATAAATAAATAAATAAATAAATAAATAAATAAATAAAAATAAAAAAGAAGAGAAGAGAAAATAAAAAAAAAATCGTTTCTAACTAATTAAAAGTTTTCGTAATCAAGAATTGAAGTCAAGTAGGTGTTCGTGCAGTATTTTTAAAAGTTAAAATTTTACACAAGTTTCAGTTTTGCCACTTGAAAATGCATTCATACATGTATTTTGAATAATACAAATCATATATCATCCTAAGAGGCATTTTATAATGGTCATGACTAAAAACAGGTTAATAACCACTAATATGAACTTATAATTTTTATATTCAACTAGCTGACCCGGCGAACTCTGTTCCGCCTTAAAGGCAATAAATAAACAAATTTTTGAATTTATTAAGTTTTTTTTATTAGAAAATAAAAAAAAATAATAATAAGTACTTACATTAATCATCCATTATTGTTTCTGTATTTACAACCTATTTTACTGCGCTCCAGAAGCTGTCAGAACATGTGCTTTATGTCGCCCGGCGACAGAGGCTCAAAAAAGGCTTAGTTAAAAAAATAATTTTTTCGGACTGCTTATCAACTGACTGCTCCATCCATAAATCCATCCAAACTTTTGTATATATAATAGTAGTAAGAAGAACAGCCACTTAAATGCAGTCCAGGAGCTATCCCACCAAGCGCTTTCCACCTCTCAGCCTCAGAGGCGTAAAAACTCTTAAGTGACAATCGTTTCTGACAGCTTATCACATATAAATTTCAAGGGAAGTAACGCGTTTGTTTTAATTTACTTCACAAAAAAGTCAAATAACACTCAACGCACCGCTAACTTGCAACCTGTTTACTGCGCTCCGGAAGCTGCCAGAACTTGTGCTTTATGTCGCTCAGCCATGGAGGTGTCAAAAAAGGCTTAGTAAAAAGGCTTAGTCAATAAGACATTTTAGCTAAATAGATTATTTGCAATAAAAGATATATTGTGGTCCTAAATTGAGATAAAAACTATTCTATCATTTAAGTTGGACCAAACTAAAACTGCGTGCAAAATTTGGTTAAAATCGGTTCAGTAGCTGAGGAGTCCATTGGCCACAAACACAGGGACACGTAATTTTTATATATTAAGATATAACACATAAATAGTTATTGAATTTTTTTTTCAATAATAATTTACTTTTACAAAAAATTAAGCTGTGTTCTACATTTTAATTCAGCTTAAAAAAAAAAAAAATACTTACTGCTAAATAAGCAAATTCTGGACGCTATGATTTTTTACTTTTTGCTATAACCTTTTACATTCATTGTACACGACTTTATGTAGGAAGATCGTGCAACTGTGCTAAGGTCAGAGATTCGAAGAGTGAAAGTGTGCCCTGCCCATCAAAGGGTTTGGCCTAGTTTTTTTCAATGTGAAGGAAGCGATTATATGTACTCAGAATGGGGTCATTGTTGTCCGCTACTGCGTCCAGACGGAAAGACTACCAAATGGCTTTCCTGCCGAGCACTTACGTGCTATCGATTTATGGGAAAATAAAGGGAGTCGGATATTAGTCCAATAACCTTGTCGAGGGGGTGTAGTGTGCGTCAAATCGGGTAGTTCTAATTTTTTGCGAAGTTGTTTAAGATGTTGATAGAATAAAAAATCCAAGTTGTGACCTCGAACGTAAGCTTGTCTTAAATCGAAAAAACCGCGAAATTTTTGCCCTTTACTTTAGTTTTTGGTGATTTTATCCCTAAACGACTCATTTTTGAACAATATTTATGTTGGCAGTTTTAAAATAGACAAAATTTGCTACAATATGAATTCAAAGCCATCTTTATGGACCAAATAATTTTCGAGCTATATCCTCTTAAAATTTCTATTTTTTTTTTTTAAGCTCGCAATTTTTTGCAATATTTTGTCGTTCCAAATCAAGTTTGATCCCTTTTCTTTGGAATATCTTCCAACTTCGACCCTTTCTCACGTTCTAGTGAATTATGAAAAGGTTTAAGGGCCCTTCAGAAGGCTCCAATCTCCACCACGGGTGCCCACAAGGGAGGATTATGGAGTAAGTTGCGCGATCAATTTTTTTTTTCGGAGATGCGGGATTTTTTTTTTTTAGTAAACACAATACGATTTCATCGAAAAACAACAAAAACCACGCCCACTTATATGTAAATATATTGGTTTTTCAAAAAAGGGGGAGGCAATGGACCCCCCCCTCTCTACCATTCCCCCACAAAGGACAGGCCTGTGCTTCAGTTAGTTCTTGAATGAACAACGCCCGATTCCCATGTAGGTGATCATACTAAAATACTATACAAGTGCACTAGTTTGTACTTTTTCAACAACCTTTTAGTAATTCTCCCTTGATTATAAATTATGAAAAGCCCCTACATAATACTGTATATTCCACTACTGCAAATAATTTGTCATTTCTCTGCATCAATGCAGTAACCACTCGTCTAAATGAGCTGATCTGTGCGATTTGGTGTGGCTTTGTGAAAGTTTCATTTCCCATGAGAATCTCGACATAATATGTGTTAGGGTGTGGCTAAAAAATAGCGTTTTTTAGATGAAGGATAAACGGATGTTCATTTTCCACAAAATCGTTATAAACGTATTTAGTTCAAGCACAACGGTTAAACAGTGCGAAGAATATTAACGTAAGTGTTTTTTTTTTTTTTAATTAGAAAAATGCATTTTTAGTTACGATGAGTTTTATTCAGGAAGGGAGACTGTTTTCAGACGTTAGTACTTGATTGGCGATTCCACATCTATTGTAAATAATAAAATTAAATAGTGAAAATATTTAGCGAAATTTGCAATACCTATTTTTCAGAAACCTCCCCCTCCCGTTTTTTAGATATAGGTGCCTACATATTATTCTCTCGCTATTTTTTGCCACAGAAAATTGTTGCAACAGAGGAGTTATTTTCCGTCATCCTGAAACCGCATTCCAAAAATCTGTATCCGAAATGTTTTCAACAAAAACTCACCGATTTTGAAATTATAGAACACTATTTCTGAAGTATAGTATGTACTTAATGAGTTCAAATGATATCATGAAAAAAAAAAAGGGAGCAGGGAAGAAGCGAAGAGAAAAGGTTTGTTTCTCTCTCTTTTAACTTTATAGGACCGGTCGATTTCAGATCAGCCTATTAGACTCCTAGCCCCGTATAACTCAATTGCATAAAGCCAAATAGATTTTAGTTAACATCAATGTTTCAAACCGAACTGTACCAAAACAAAGTTGTACATTCTGCATGGTTTGTGCTGTAGCGTGGGGGCGCAGTTTGCTCTGCTCGGGGTGTTTATCAAATTTTCGTCCTTTAGTGTGTTTGGACTTGACCAAAATAAAAAAAAAATATCGGTCAAAATGCTGCTCCCTTAGCTGCTGCGCCCGTGGCAAGAGCCACTCCTGTCAACCCCTAGCTACGCCACTGTGCAAGACTCGTGGGCCATCTTTTGCAACGAGTACACTTTACCCATATCTCTTTAGCCTTAGATTTACTGCACAATTCTAAGCAGTAAATGCAGACACAGTCTTCTTCCTCTTCTTCGGGTTTCATTTTCTTCAGGCTTGTTAGGTTTTCCAATTTGTCTCTTACATAAACTCTTTTTTTTTTATCTTGTCTTTCTTTTCATTCTCATTTTTCATTTGTTTTCTCTGCTTCGCTTGTTGCTGCTCTAGTCTAAGCTGCTCTTTGACCGGAGTGTCGGTCAAAATGGCCGACTTTCTCGAGTCACACTTGATGAGTCAAAAACCGCACTTGATGGGCCACAGAACTCACTTAATGAGGCAGAATCATAGAACTGTCTGGGAGTTTCAGTTACCTTTTGAGAGGTTAACTTTCTACAATAATTTACCAAAGTTCTGTAGCACAATCCGAACTCTGCCGCTACACTTTGCATACTTTTTCCTTCTTTTACTTTGTTGACAGCTTCTACCAGGCTACTAGCTACTTCTAGAGGCTACTCTATGGTGTACTTGCCTCTTTTATACTTCTTTTTGTAGTGTCGTACCATGACAAATCTGAAAACCCAACACACAGATCAATATCAAGTCACAATAATCAAGCCCTTCTGTGAACATATCAGTTTAATGCTATTTCTATAAACACTTTGTTTTAACATGTATCTCTCCTGAATGTTTGAGATTATGATTTATTTTTTGTCTGTTTTTTTGTTTAAAAATATAAGCCGTCAAATGAGAAGCTTACCGTTTTATGTGTATTTAACTATTTATGCTTCATTTCAGAGTTAATAATATAATAAACATCGATAAATAGTAGCGATCAAAGGGGGCGGGGCATATTTTCGATGCCAAAATATGCCCCGCTTAGTGCTCGAAAACGTGCCTCGTCACCACGTGTATCCTTTAACTTCGCGTAGACGGTCAAAAAAAGAATTTTATGGACAAACTATCACATCACTTGTAGCTCCTAAATGTGCTCTTTCGAAATATTACAACATACAGGGTGTCCACTCCAATCGTGGACCAATAGCTAATTTCTAAACCGTTAGAGATAAGCATAGAGTTTATTTAGGAAAAAATCTCCAAATTAGGAAAGGAATTTTGGGTCTATTCAATATTTTTCAAAAAATCAAATTTTGAAAGAGTTACGAAATTTAAATTTTTATACAGCCCCCCAGTCCTATCAAACATATTTAGTAAAACATTCTTGACACTGTAACGTTTCAAACTAAAAAAAAATCACTCTTTTACGACAAAAATTGACCGAGTTATGACATTTTGAAAAATCAAGATTTTGAAAGATTTCGCATACGGTCCCTTAAGCGATCGCTCGATGACGTCATGAAATAATGCAAAATCTTGATTTTTCAAAACGTCATAACTCGGTCAATTTTTGTGGTAGAGGAGTGATTTTTTTTTAGTTTTAAACGTTACAGTGTCAAGAATGTTTTACTAAATATGATTGATAGGACTGGGGGGCTGTATAAAAATTTAAATTTCGTAACTCTTTCAAAATTTGATTTTTTGAAAAACATTTAATAGACCCAAAATTCCTTTCATAATTTGGAGATTTTTTCCTAAATAAACTATATGCGTATCTCTAACGGTTTAGAAATTAGCTATTGGTCCACGATTGGAGTGGACACCCTGTATAAAAACTTAACTTAGGACGTATATGTTTGTTTTAAGTTTAAATGAGGTCATCAAAATTTAATTACCTGTATAAAAACAAGTGAAACTGACGTTACGCAGTGATGTGAACAGCCATCCAACTGAAACTCTCGTAGTTGTCGTCTAGTGGCGCCAGGGGTGCCCACAGGGAGACATTATGGCGCAAGTTGGGCCATCAAAATTTTTGGGGGGGATTTTTTAAACTAATTTATTTATTCATTTATGAATTTATTTTTTTAATTTAAATTATTTACTGTTTTTTTAACAAAAATTATTCATTATTTTTTTTTATTTAAATTATTTCTTTTTTTTTCTTTATTATTTATTTATTTTTGTGTGCGTGTGTGTGTGCTTGGAATGTCTGGAAGGGAAGAAAAGCAATTCCATTCTGCGCATAATTCGAACTTTTAAAAAATTAATAATATGAAGAAATATAATGGTTATAGTTTTAAAAAATAAAAAAATAAAATTTTAAAAAGTAAATAAATAATATTTTAAAAAGTAAATGAATAATATTTTAAGAAGTAAATAAATAATATTTCAAAAAATAAATAATGTTTAAAAAAGTAAATGAGTAATATTTTAAGAAGTAAATAAATAATATTTCAAAAAATAAATGAATAATATAAAAAAATAAATAAATAATATTTAAAAAAATAAATTAAATAAAAAAGAGGCGTAAAGTTAAAAATAAAAAGCACAAGAAGGTTGTGAAAACTTGGGCGGGGGGGGGGATTTGTGCCATTGGGCTTGGGGAGGGGATGGGCACCACTGAGTGGGGCTGCCCTTCAAATAGTCTGGTCTGTGCTTCGCTCTACCTGCTCGCTAACGATTCAAAGTCAAATCGAAAACGTGCCCCGCGAAAACCTGCCCCGGCGGTCTCCCCTATTTTAATTTTTAAGGAAACAAAGGCTTGTAAAAGACTTGCTTGTTAATGCTTGGGAAGTTTATGCAGTTTTAAAACCTAAGTTATACCCATTTTCCCTCATCTGCAAGAAGAGTTGATACATAAGAAAATCTCAATATTTCTTATCTAATAAAAAGAAAATGTAGATCATGCTCCCTCTCTTCTGCTGGACAGCAGAAAATACTTGACGCTTGAATATATATATATATATATTATTTTTTCTATAGTTTTTAAGGCAAGAATTGACAAGAAAGCATTGCTTGAATAAAATGCTAGTTATGTATAATCAGAGTGAAATTGTACTCGATTATTGAAAAAAAAAAGTTTCCTAGAAATATCAAAAGTATGCTACTGAGCTTAATATTTTGAAAGAAAAATATATGTTGTCCAAATCATTTCTAAATAACAAACTCCTTGTAAGAAGATAGCGGCAACATACTAAATATAACTCTTAGCATCTAAAAATCAATAATATTTCACATTTATTTTTGTCTAGGTCAATAGGTCTCGTTATCAATGAAAGGAACTCTTTAATTTCATCAAACAACGATAACAATTTATTCACGGCGCAAGCGTCGGGTTGCATCACATAGCTATTGGTAAGTGGCTTCAGTTTGTAACTATGGTAACGCGAAACCGCGCCGAATTTTGATAAGTACCTGATTCTTAGTTGGGAACTGTCATTCAGCCTACTAACAGCTATTTTCTTCAACAATCAAAGGGTGAGTCTTTTATTTTTCTTGTCCGTCTTCTCGGTTTCAGTCAGGTTGACTAACTGATGGCTGTCTTTTCCTTCCGACTTGATTGGTTGAGCAATTTCTACTTTTTCGCGTGGTTTATATTTATCTTCCCTTTCCTTTTGGAACATGCTGTAAATTATTTCTTGAACAGTAGAGAGCCCGAAGATACCAGTCATGAGGCGCTAGGATTTTTAAAAATGGAATTTGGGAATTTTAGCCAAGGGTATTGAGTATTTTAATCAATATTTTAGGCTTTAAAGCATTTTTTTTTCGTATGAAGTTTGTAGCATTTTTCGCAATAGCTGTCAAACAGTTGCATTCAACGAAACTCTAAGGGTCGCTATTTTTTTTTTTTTTTTTTTTGTTCTCTTTTATCCTAGGAATTGTAGTTTTTTGCATGTTGACAAATGTTCTTGAGATGAACAATCCATACTCTGTTAAAGCATGTTTAGTACAATGAAAAAAATATTGCTTTGGTTTTGAATGATCCCTATTTATGTGGGGCATTCAACAAACTACTTTTTTTTTCAATTGATTTGGACATTCAACTGAAGCAAGGAAAAACCTGAGAGCCCTGTTAGCATGTGTGTATGTATATATGTTGTGTGTGTATTTAATGAACAGTTGCAAAGTTATAATAAAGTCTGTCTATGTCTAAGTACGATATGACTGGAGCAATTTTGTTGTCGTGTTCTAACTCCGCTAACTATAAAATGTAAAACGGTGTGACATTTTCCGTATAATATTTCACGGAATTGTATTCGGGAAAGATGGGGGAGCACACATTATTAATCCTCAGCGCTGCCCTTTTCCACGTTTAGCCTCCAATGTAAATAACGATAATGAGGATGATAATATTAATAATTATACTTACAATATGCCTTTATTACAAAAGAAAATATAAAAACAGCATCTAACGGTGCAGCTAGCGGTGCTAAATTGACAGCCAAACATCATAATTTTTACGAGTTTGCTTAGCTGCTAATGAATACCGCTGTGTCTAGACTTATGATTCAATACATATAATTCTTTCGTCAACAGTTTAAGCTGAGACCTTTTAAATACAGCCGTAATACTTATATTTAAATTTTTATCATTCAAATGCAGCACGCTGCAGTCTTAAAGGATTATCAACTGTAATAAAGCTTCATTATTGCATTAAACTTTTAATGTTTGTACTTCAGTACTTTTTCGTTATCAGGGACAGTTAAACTTTCAAATTTTAGAGGGAATTAAACTAATTTTTCTACCCAGGGACCCACACGAGTAGAGTAATAAGGGGAAAAAATATTTAAATAAGTCTCAATCAAAAGAACATACAGAAGCATGGTTTTTTACGCATGTATTATTTGTCCTAGTCTCCCGTTATCGAAGTAAGAGTCTTAAAGTCGGGCGACATTTTATGAAAAGTCACCTACTTTAACGAAGAATGGAATTACTGGAAACATTGATGAGATCGTCGATACCTTTGACTGATAATGAAACTACAACATATGTTTAAAAGTCCATTTCTAACTATGAATTAGGTGACTTTTCTTTAAATGTCGTCAGATTTTAAGACTTCATATCTCTATGACGGGAGGACGAAGACATGATTTATGCACCAAAAAAGCACGTTCCACTATGTTCTTTTTTAATTGTTAGTTATTTAATTTTGTTTCATCATTTCACTAACGTATGGTTTTCTGGTAAGTTGTTCCAGATTATGTGCAATGCAGGAGTACAGTATTGAGTTTAAGATATATTACCAATCCTAGAATGATATTTTATACCTATCCTAGGATTGCTATGATTCCGACAAAATCTTCGATCTCAACACATATTGCCAATCCAAGTGCTGTATTTTATTCATATATATATATATATATATATATATATATATATATATATATATATATATATATATATATATATATATATATATATATATATATATATATATAGTATGCCGGTATTTGTTTTTTTATCGATAACTTCTGCTCAGTAGTCTAACGAGTAAATTTCGATACTAAATAATCTGTAAAATGTTTATAGAATTTCTTTTTATTTCAAAGAGTGTTTTTCATTTTAAGTTATGTTCAAGCTCAATTTAGAAAACAGGGGAGAAGGAAGTTGAGGGGAGAGGGAGAGAGATAATTAGAAAGAGAAAGAGGGAAAATTCTTTATTTTAATTTGTACCTTATTTTAATTATGTAATAGTTTATTTATTTATTGAACATAATGATATCTTTCTTTTGATTAAGTATTTTTGTGGATATAGTTAACTATTTCAATAATCTATTTCATTAGCAAATTTCTATTATTTTTGTTTTGTTAAAAGCCGTTGGAACAAGTTGCTTCTACACTTCCTGTAAAGAGAGGTTATTACTGCAACAGATAAAAGTTATTGATCCTCGCTATGATTTAGGATGAGGACACTTCGATTAAAGGATGTTGCTTTCTTCATATGGGGTCCGTATCATTAAATCCATTATATTGATTAACAATATAACAATATTGAACTTTCCGATTTTGTTTCTTGTACTCGGTAGGAAAAAAGGAATTGGATAGTGCCTTATTAGAGTAACCTATTATGAAAGAGTTTGTTCATATTGCATATGTGACCCATTTATGTTATTTTTCAACTTTCGTAATAATTATGGAGCTTCTCAAGGACTTTTATTGTAGAACGTGAAGGTTTTTTAAGATGATCTTAACGGGGATTACAATAGCGTGAAAGAACAACAAAGTTTCTTAAACTGCTTGAAAGAAAAAAATAAGTATGCATTTGAAGCTGCCCATACCCCAATTTGTAAGTTCTTCTATCGTGTTATTCCTCAAGTTGTGTTTGATTGACCAAGTCTGTCCTGGACTTAAATTTTGACCGGGAGAAAGTTTCCAATTAACAGAATGAAGCTTGGAGGTTTACCGAAGTATAAGATACGAGCAGAAACACATCATATCTAAATCTAATGAGAGGAAGCTTTAGGCACATTTGCAGTGTTGCTACAGTCTCCAAATTTGCGGAGTCTTTAGAAAATTTGCTGACAAAGGAAAGTTTTTAGAAGGTCACAATGATCTCCCATGACCTCCCATGTTCATTGCATTTAATTAAGAGAGAGAGAGGGAGAGATATGAAGGTGTTCTTCATAAAAATGTGAATAAGGTTTTTGTTTAATGAATGTTAGCTGATCTCTGGGGACACTTGTACGAATTTTTTACTGAAAGATTGGTCTAGATAAAGATATTGCTCCAAATACAAGACATCTAACGAGACATTAAAAACGTGTAAGCCTAATTTGTGTTAAATCCTGTTTCCATTACTTGCAATGCCAAATAATGAAATTCAAATGACGAAAAATATTTTTTATAGCCTTACCAGAATAAGAATATAGGGCATGCCAAGACTGTTTTCTTCAACCGGTGGAGCTGATCATGGTATGAAAAGATCGACCCTAACCTTGGAAGAAACATTTAAATCGTCTGTCAACCAGACAAAGTTAATCTTAGATTTATTTGTGGTTTTGTTCATAGCTCTAGTGGTGTGAGCACAGTGTAGTTGCCAAGTTTTCTTCCCACCTGCTCTTAGTGGGTCCTTCTTTCTATCGAATTTATTTTAAGTTAACTTTGTCCTTTATATCTTAATGATCTGATCTATCTTTAGAAGACACTTGTTGGCATCTGCTTGTATATAAATGTAATGAGAAATGAAGTTGCAAAAAAAATATTTTTTATTCTAAAATCTCTTCACAGCCGGGAGAGATTCATCCATGTTCTGTTAACTTCAAATTATCTATTGCTTGTGTTCCAAGTTTTCTTTTTTATTGTTTCATCGGTTGTTCTTTGAGAAGCGCTGACTATGTGTACCCTTTTTTAAGACAGGGTGATCCCAGGGTGAAGTAACTGTGTTTTGATGATGAAGGTAAAGGGGATGGGACTTTTTTCTTCTGCGCATGTACCGTGACCGAGATATCAAGTCTCTTTTTGGATCCCCCTTGAGAATGAACTTTGTTGATACTTGATTGGAAAGTAGAGTGTCTTCCGATTGTTGTGTGTGATGTGTGTTGTCAATTTGTGAAACATGATACCGTGTCTCTTTGTCGGCAATGTTGTAGTGTGCATTGTCATATTCCTCTTTGTCATCAACTCCAAGTTCCGCAACCACCTACTGACAGAGTTTCACAAGCAAAGTACTAAATTCCAAGCCAAACTCTTACCGGTCTCCCAGAAGAATGAAAGAAAGCGCGAATCACCTGAACACGTTTCTCGCAAACCCTCCTTGCCAGAATTTGACCCGCCATCTGTGAAAGAGACTGTTTCCCGCGTTCTTGACACAAAATCAAAGCCTGACAGCAAGGTAGGAGTCCTCACTCCCCCGCAAACAGCCCTTCCCATCTACGCATGGATAGTTGTAGTTCTTCTTTCTCCTCACTTTGATTTTAATTCAGCTCTTTTGCATGGATGGCTCTTCAAGTTTGAACTATTTTTACTTTACGGACTAACTTTCTGAGTTTGATATAGCAATTTTATCGAAATTTTTAAAAGAGAAACGGAAAAATAACTTCCGAATGTGACTTCTCAAGAAGTGTTAGTTTTTTTAATTTAAAATTGTACTTATCTACTCTTCTTTGGTATTCGCATTCGTTTATCTGTTTATTTTGAAAACGATATTTATTGTGTGCAATATTCATCGTTTTATGTTAATGGTAAAAGAAAAAAAGTTAAAGCAATTATATCTGACGTATAAAATGTTCCACTTCCAACTTTTATTTATTTATTTATTTATTTATTTATTTATTTATTTATTTATTTTGTCAAACTTATTGACCGTTTGACCTCTTTGGAATTAATTCTCTAAAGTTATATAGCTCAAACCATTACTTACTTGTTGTTAAGTTAATTATTAAAGAAAACATGCGCACAAATTTCCACCCAAAACAGCTTTTAAATATTCAACACTCTTACGTTATGTCATAAAAGATACGTCTGTTTTCTTGCTTAAAAATCAATTTAAAGCAAAAATATTAATAACCTTGTTCATTATTCTTTTATTTTTCTTACAAATAAAATAGGAGAAAGTTTTATGTTGAAATTAAACATGAAACTCCTGAAAGCCATGAGAAAATTCTAAGTTCATGCTACATACTGATTTCTTACTATTCCAATTAAATTAGACCCAGATCCAACAATATCTAGTAAAATCAGTCTTTGTGCTAATGTAGTTTACAGATAGGAGTACGCATATAAACCCTTACTGCCATTACATGATAAACACAACAGTTGGTTTAATTTGCATTTAAATTTTGTTCTTGTTATGTTTTTATTGTAACTTAATTTGTTTTTATTTAAGAGAAAGAAAATAAAAAATAAATAAAATAAATAAAAGCAGAAGTATGACTTTTCAATAAATTTAGATTTTGTTTTTCACTAAAACCATATTTTTGTATTTTTTCATTAAGGGAGACCTGGCATAGTTGATACACTTTTTAAATTTTGTTCTTTCTAATTTTTGTTATTGATGTTACGTACCAAAATAAAATTTAAAGTAATACTGTTACTATTTCCTTATCAAACACTGGTTTTAAAGCCTTTGCGCGCATTTTTTCATATAAAAAATTCTTAACCTTTTTTTTTCTTTTTCGAAATATATCAACTTTTCCCAAAGTGGGTCAGGCTAATATACAAATGAATAAACTGCTATACCTATGTAATAAACAGCGAAATAAATTTTTTAAGAGTTGTTTTTTAAACAATTCCTATAAAATGCTTGAAGGCTGGAACCGAGTGAGATGATAAACGTAAATTTGATTTATAGCTAATACAAGCATAAGGAAGACAGGTTCTACTCAGCCTGAGTCTGTATATATTCCTTCATTTAGTTATAAGAAATACTCGTACATTATACACACGCGCCAATTCCTTGTTTCATCGAAATACTTATTTCTAGAAAGGAAAAGAAAAGGAAAAAAAAATATCAAACTGTTTTAACTTAATGAATTAAAAAGTGCATTGAACTATATTTCGTTAAGTTTTCTGTGCTATAGATATAGAAAACAATTATCAAAATCACTTTTGCATGGAAAATGCTGTTCAAAACTTCTCACCTTATGAAAAATAAACATTACGTAATCTTTTTGGCACTGTTGGCGGAATTCCAAAATCTGATTTCTACTATCGAGGTTGAACAAAAAACTTTTGTTTACAGTTTCTTGGTCTTGTGTGATCTGTAGTTAAAGTGTGTTTTTGTCGCTGATTTTCGTAGATTACAAAAAAACTTCATTTATTTTAATTTAAATTTTTAATGGTCTAATTTTATCCTTCGATTATTTTTCGCATTTGTGCAGAAAAAAATAATAGCCATCACTCTATGTGGAATTGTTATTTAACTGAGGACAGAAGTACTGATATTTTATGCTAGATATTAACTAATGGCACAGAAATGGATGACTTCTTGCCTGTCTTAATTTGCATTTCTTAAACTAAAGGGAGAAGGACTTTGAATAATAGAGGGAATGAAACAATGAGTTTGTAGATACCATTGGATCTCTTTTGGACGACGCTCGATTTAATGACTTTCTCTATTTAAAGTCGACTTTTCACAGTCCCAGACTCTTTACTGTAGTTCCAGTTTCTGTTTAAAGATGCATTATACTAAAGGACGTTTTTTTTCCGTAGCCCCTTGACAGTCGTTAAATAGAGAGTCAATTGTAATTATTTTTTAAATAAATTTGTAGCTCTAGTGTTGAAATAGAAGTTAAATGAAACATAATGAAATTAGCTGGAAAAAAACATAAACAAGGATCATAAAAATTAAGACATAGCAAACTTTTAATATTGCGATGTTATTCATATCAAACAATTAGTTGAACTTTTGACAAAATATTTGATGAAATGCAATAAATTAAGCAATAAAACCCGACGTTTTTTCTCGTTTGAAACTTATAGGCTTTCAAGCAACATTTACCAAATTTTCTTTCTATTGTTCAAAACGGTTAAAATTTGAAGTGAAAATTTTGTTTATAATTTCAAAATTTTCTTAATTCCTCGTAAAATAAAAGTGGTGTAGTGTCCATAAAAACCTTGATGGAAAACTTTTAAATAATAAGATTTTGCATTTTTTAAATAGTCTTTTAACATTTTGTAGGCATATGATTACATTTTGAATTCATATTTTTCTGTACTGTTTTTTGTCTTATATACCGTTGTATATTTTATTCATTAGGCATGGAGGTGTTACGTGTTCATAGACTAAAATAATGTTTACTATCAAGTAACCCTACTCAATTGTCAATCACCGATTGGAATAAAACTTTGCATATCGATTGAACAATTAAAAATATTGAAAACGTGCTTTTTTTTTAATCAGAAGCTAATACTTTTAACGGCGGGAGGGGGATTTTTCTCTAAAAGGAATTTTTCACCCTCATTGGAATACACTGACAAGTAATCCTACCCAAGTGTTACAAACTATCGAAATATATATATATACTAGCTGACCCGGCAAACGTTGTTTTGCCATATAAATAATTTCCTAGTAATTTCTAGTGTAGACAAAAAATAGCTTACTTATTGTAAGTATGTATGTATGTATGGTAGAATGTGTATATTGTATGTATGTAAGAATGTGGTATATGCGTGAAATACACTGAAGTGACAAAAGTCATGGGATACCTCTTAATATCGTGTCGGCCCTCCTTTTGCCCGGCGAAGTGCAATAACTCGACGTGGCATGGACTCAACAAGTCGTTGGAAGTCTTCTGCAGGAATATTGAGCCATGCTGTCTCGATAGACGTCCATAATTGTGAAAGCGTTGATGGGGCAGGATTTTGGGCACGAACAGACCTCTCGATGGTGTCCCATAAATGCTCAATGGGATTCATGTCGGGCGATCTAGGTGGCCAAATCATTCGTTGGAATTGTCCAGAATTTTCTTCAAACCAATTGCGAACAGTTGTGGCCCGGTGACATGGCGCATTGTCATCCATAAAAATCCCATCGTTGTTTGGGTACATGAAGTCCATGAATGGCTGCAAGTGATCTCCAAGTAGCTGCACATAAGCATTTCCAGTCAATGTTCGGTCCAGTCGCACTAGAGGACCAAGTCCATGCCATGAAAAAACAGCCCACACCATTACGGAGCCACCACCAGCTTGAACAGTGCCTTGCTGACAGTTTGGGTCCATGGCTTCGTGGGGTCTGCGCCACACTCGAACCCTACCATCGGCTCTTACCAGCTGAAATCGTGACTCATCGGACCAGGCCACGGTTTTCCATTCATCTAGGGACCAACCGATATGCTCACGTGCCCACGAGAGTCGCTGCAAGCGATGTCGTTCTGTCAGTAAAGGCACTCGAGTCGGTCTTCTGCTGGAATAGCCCAAGAAATCCAAATTTCTCCGCACAGTTCTAGCAGACACGTCCATTGTACGTCCCACATTGATTTCTACGGTGATTTGACGCAGTGTTGCTTGTCTGTTAGAATTTACGACTCTTTGCAGACGTCGCCGGTCTCGATCTTTAAGTGCAGGCGGTCGACCACTGCGCTGTCCATGGTGGGATGTTAGGCCTGAAATTTCATACTCTCGGCACACTCTTGACACAGTGGATCTGGGAATGTTGAATTCTCTAACGATTTCCGAAATGGCATGACCCATGCGTCTAGCTCCAACTAACATTCCGCGTTCAAAGTCTGTTAATTCACGTCGTGCGGTCATCATCACGTTAAAACCTCTTCACATGAATAACTTGAACAGAAATGAAAGCTCTGTAAAAGCACTGCGCATTTATACCTGTTCTATGCGATGCTACTGCCATCTGAAAATTTGCATATTGCTATCCCATGACTTTTGTCACTTCAGTGTAAGCATGGAGCGCTGTGAACGATGAGGGAATATAAAAATAACAAAAGGTAAACATTATTTTTAAGTTATTATAATTTATTCCTTAAAATTATATATCATTAATTAAACAATTACGACAGTAACACTATTAAACAATATTAATCTCTTAATGCTATAGCGTGAACAATATTTTTTGTTAGTCCATCTTTAGCAAACACAAACAAACTGGATGGTTTACCCACTCGAGAGCATGCCACGTATAATTGTCCGTGTGAAAAACATGGTGTTCTTAAATCTAAGCCACAAACAGACATCGTTTGACCTTGGGATTTGTTGATAGTCATTGCAAATGCCAATCTAATCGGAAACTGAATACGTTTGAATTGAATTGGCACATCTGTAGGTATAATAGGAATCCGTGGTATGAGTATATTTTCACCTCTGAACTTGCCATTTAAAATCCTGGCTTCGATCACGTTTTTCATTAAATTTTGAATGACTAATCGCGTACCGTTGCACAGCCGGGGCGGGTTCAAATTACGAAGCAAGATAATTGGAGATCCAACCTTTATTTTTTAAAAATTTGTGTCACTTTAATGGTCGTTCATATCCCCCCCCCCCTCTCGCAGCGAAAAAAAAACTTTACACAGCAGATTTTGCCTAATAACTCAACACTCATGGTGTTTGATACATTTTATTTGTTTGTAATGATGTTTTTTGGTCACAACCAATATGAAAATCACAAAAAATAGTTACTTTAATTTTTAACATATATTTATCTTCTTCAGAATTTTTGACTTTTAATTTTACCTTGAATTTGACGTAAATGCAAGGTATAAAATACAGAATTTTATAAAGATACAAAAATTAACATAGTATAATTGATAGTGTATATAATTTTTGAAAAAATAATATAAGTGCCGCAAATCAAAAACCATTTATTGCCACAATCGATTCAAAGCTCCCAAAAATGCCGCAAACGTCCATAAGAAAATTCTACAGCATCGAAGGACCCCATTGCCAATTTTAACAAAGATCCGACCAACTGTCATTTTGTACTATAAAAAAATATGGGGTAGATCCCCATGAAGGGATGTACCTGCATAAGGACATTACAATCATTAAAATCATTCAAAAAAAAAAAAATGCAGCTGTTCGAAAAAATCCTTGCGGGCCTGGATTCGATCTCATTATCCATCAGGAACTTCAACCTGACGCGCAAAACCACTTGACCATCGGGTCGCTCATTGAAGTAAGGATTTACGATAACACATATTGTTTTAGTTCAGTAGATCAGATGTTATGTGCGAACAAAAAAAATTTATGGGTGGACTACCCCTAACATTTAGGGGGATGAAAAATAGATGTTGGCCGATTCTCATAGATACTGGATAAGCACAAAAAATTTCATCAAAATCGGTCAAGCCGTTTCGGAGGAGTATGGCAACGAAAACTGTGACACGAGAATTTTATATATTAGATACACTAGGGTGATTCAGAAATGTATGGAAAAAAATAAACTTTGCATTTTTGTGCGTCTTACCCTCTTATTTTGTGCCACTATATACCCTGCTTATTTTTGCAAAATTTTGGCAAAATATATTAATATTTAGAAGTCGCTCATTAATTCTTGCAATACTTTTTAAGGTTACTTTTTTGCAACTTTGAAACCTTTTCTGTGTTCCTGTACCACTTGAAGAAGACACTGTCTTTGTTTTTCGGCGTTAGTGATAGTCTTAACAAATGCTTCAATAAGGGCCATGCCACGCTCCGTATTGTCGTTTACAATCCTCAGTTTCTTTGGTAGTATAAAGCCTTGTTGGTAGCTATTTAAAGATTCGAATGCTCAGGATCAAACAGATGATATATTTTGAGTTTCTTCTTTACATGAATAAGGACGCTAAAAATGTTCCAAATCATTTCTTAGTGTTTGCACAAAAAGGGTTGCTGGGAACCCAGATCTTAGATATTCTTTCCCATTAACGATAAGAATGTGAAAGAAATCACATTCATATGTTACGAATACCTTTTGTTTGTCCAGTTGCAAGTTTGAACTGGTTGGGAAATATCCATAACTTGAAGCCATAAAGAATCTTTAACACAGATATAACACGAGGAATCACTCCTGTGATACGAAAACATACACCAAGAGAAGGTGCTCTGCTCAAGAAAATCGCACTAAGCTCTAGTATCTTCCTTGGACACTTCTTTTACATGGGTCATCAGAAGTTAACTTTGCGCAACTTCCATTACTAGTTGCACGTTGCTCTGAATGTGCTACCAACTCCTCAACCTCATCGTTCCTCACTCCAGGTTTAAAATTAGAATGTTTTATTCTGGACTATGATTGCTAAAACCGCTTAAAAAGCAGTATTGTAGATCCAATGGCAGTGGATGGTTCCACGCAATTGCGTGAACATCGCATCTGACATTGCACGCAATCAAATACCCCAATTCTACCTATTTCTTGGTTTATCGGTTAAAATACCGAGAGACCAAGAGTAGAATAGATTTCGGTTGTAATACCACAGAAAACACAATGTCTAAAATATAATGGCGGGAAGCACAATATAAAAGTTGCTTCCCTAGTTTTTTTTTCCCAAGTTCAAACATGCTCCAACTTTAGTACCGGCAATGCATGTCGTATTGAAACACATACCACGTATGAGCTCAGTCAGTAAGTTCCCATTTATCTAACTGGTTATCGTATAGCAGCATTTTCCGTAGCAATTCCAATGCCTGACCAGTGGTTGGAAAAACTACATTTCTTTTGTAGTGAACTACAACTATAACTACCTTGTTATAAATGTAGTTAACTACAACTACAACTACTTTTTTTTAAAATGTAGCACCTACAAACTACTTTTGAAATGTTGTCGCTACTTCGCTACTTTAAAAAAAAAATTCAAAAAAAAGCATACACCGTTTGAGGATTGACCGGAAAAATTCGAAAAGTGGTTTAGGTTAATAAATTAATTTATTTGGACCCGGAATATTACTAGGAATTTGTCTACTTTTTTTTTTTGCTCTAATTTGTCCTTTTAAGATTTTTTTTTTTCAATTTTACAAATAGTAGACGCAAGATATAATTCAAAAGTTGAAAGATTGAAAAATTTAACCTTCATATTTCTAATAATTTTTTGCCAGGGAATAATTAGGATTATAAAAATTATTTGTTGGAATATGAAAATTATGATGCCAAATAAACCAATAACGTCAAACAGATAGAATGTATGGCGTCAAAATGATGTGTCTAAGATCTACTCACATTTTTATAGTTCTTATTTCTCATTGCGTCCGCTGGTGCTTTCGGGCAAGATTTGCACCTATCAGATTCGATTAAACCAGATTTGAAAGAATTTATTCTTTCTTTCTCTTTTTTTTTCATTCATTCATTTATTTATTTTTTTTATTACAAATTTAAAAGTAGTTTTCAGAATTCGCTACAAACTGGTATTTTTTTGTATCGCGCTACTCACTACTCTACTTTTTTTAAAAAGTAGTGCGCTACACTACAAACTACTAAAAAATGTAGCTACTTGTAGCCCGCTACTTCTGACATCCGTGCCTGACTAACTTACTAGAACCCAGAAGTAAATCATCAATGCTTGTGGTCCTGATACTAATACTGGTATGAAACCCGCCGATCATCCTTTATTTTCCCAATATATTTTGCATAAGTGTTTCGTTCCAGTGAACTATCAAAGGAAGTCCTAGATTTAAACGACTTTTGTAAGTTAACGGCCAATTCAGAGCGAATAGTTTGCATTTACCGTTTTATGGACGTTGTCAAATCCTCCCCATTTTGACCCATACTTTGTACTGTAGCAGCTACTATCAAAGTGGCTTTCTGTCACTTATACTGGGCCCTGTCTAGAGTGGATGCTCGGTGCTTTAGCCAAATAAACTCATACACCTCAAACAACCGAAAAGAAAACAGAAACCACAGCCCGAGCTTGCAGCTGCATTTTCTACCCAAACTCAGGTAAGAGATAATGCAGCTTTGGAGCGGGGGGGGGGGGGTAATCGTTACAACTCACTTTTAGCTATTATTTTATTGGCTAATTACTTAACAGAGTAAACTAACGTTTTAAGTTATTCCATTTTATTTGAAGAATAATATTATTTCGGGCAATGAAGCTATATACGAGCCAATATTTAGAAAAGTGCCAATTTGAGTCCCAAGTGCATTTTCACTAGTATTTCAATAACTATTTTAAAAAATAATTTTCCCCAGAAAGAAGATAAGTTTTGCTTTCATTTCATCTAATAACATCAGAAAAAAAAAATTTTTTTCTTCCGAAAATATTGTTTTTATACATCAAAAATCAGATCGGTAACGTGTCCCAAGTAGCAAAGTTTAGCATGCAAACAGGTCATGCGCACTTTCTAACTTCCCAAAAAAACGCACTTGCACAAAAAACGATTCTACTTTTACCCCTTTGTTAATATTTTACTTCATTTTTGTTTTAATCGATTTCTGACTTTCTAGCCGATGCGAAATAAGCGTGTCCCAAGTTCCGCCGTCAGAGTGGTAACAATAACTTCCGATCTATGTTTAGGCTCCAAAAATCATTTCCTGCACCTATACCACGTGATACTGAGTACCTGGTGGGATGTTTTATCGAATCGTAATTAAAAATTTGTATTTCTGCATCTAAAATTGAAGGTAAGATTTTTTAAAGTGATTTTATAAAATGTGTGTCATTTGAGTCATCAGATCGGTAACACGCTCTAAAATGCGCAGTTTTTATTATTTTAAAAATTATTTTATATATAAGTATAGTCCTTTATTACAAGTGAAAAAACCACGTATTTGATTTTGGTTTAGTGCGATCGACTCGGAAATAAAAAAAAAAACTTTGTCAGTTTGTCAGATCGGTAACAGTCAGAGCGGTAACATTGAAAAACAGCGAATATGTTACAGAACTAACTCACACGTTTCAGAATTATAAAGAGCAAAAATCATAGGTTTTAGCCATATATATTGAATATTTTTGTTCTTAAAAAATGAAAAGCACTGAGTTTTAGTACAATTGCTTCATTTGTGGTTTGTATGACCTAACAACAGAAGTTAGTAAAATCAGAAAAATTGACACTGCAGAAATTATGTTAATTAATTATTATTATTTTATTTATTTATTTATTTATTTATTTATTTTTTTGGTGCTTCAATTTCTCATAACTTCGCTAAGTAACTAGATAATAACTATCATGTTAAATTTGAATTTCTAATCAAGAAATTAAATTTCCTGCAGCTAATTAAAGAAAAGCAAGCAGCAGAGTTGTGTGTTGAAAAAGTTGAAGTTGTGTGTTGTTTCAAAACAAAACAAATGCTTTATTAGTTTGGATTTGGTAATCTCATAATTTATTTTGTCTAAAAACCTTATCGCTCATTTTTATTTCCAAGAAATGCTTTTTTATGATGAAAATTGATTTTTTAGCCTAATATATATATTTTAATATAATTATCTTAATTCTATGTTAAAAATGCAAGGAAATGATGTCATATTTAGAGATGTTAACGAAGACTGAAAGCATAAACTCAAGTATGTAGCTCATATTAACATCAGATCTGTAACATTCATCAGATCTGTAACGGCTTAAAAGTGAGTAATCTAAAGAGGGGGTAAATAACTTCCTTGACCTCCCCCTTTTATTTTCTTGCATTTAGACCCAATTTAGACTTAAAATCCAATATTAGTGTTTTTCTGTAAAAAATTTTTTTTTTCAGAAAATTGGCACTTCAAATTGGCACTTTTCTAAATATTAGCTCATACTCCAACTCTCGAAATTGCTAATTTTCAACAGAATTCGATCGCGTTGAGCGACCTCTAAATATTATTCAATTGAGCTAAAATTTTACATACATCACATTCATGAATAGTGTAAAAAAACTGCGGGGTAAGACTAGAGAAATTCAAAAAAAAAAAAAAAATTTTAATCACTCTAATATACACACATATCTGAATACTAGCTGACCCGGCAAACGTTGTTTTGCCATATAAATAATTTCCTAGTAATTTCTAGTGTAGACAAAAAATAGCTTACTTATTGTAAGTATGTATGTATGTATGGTAGAATGTGTATATTGTATGTATGTAAGAATGTGGTATATGCGTGAAATAAGCATGGAGCGCTGTGAACGATGAGGGAATATAAAAATAACAAAAGGTAAACATTATTTTTAAGTTATTATAATTTATTCCTTAAAATTATATATCATTAATTAAACAATTACGACAGTAACACTATTAAACAATATTAATCTCTTAATGCTATAGCGTGAACAATATTTTTTGTTAGTCCATCTTTAGCAAACACAAACAAACTGGATGGTTTACCCACTCGAGAGCATGCCACGTATAATTGTCCGTGTGAAAAACATGGTGTTCTTAAATCTAAGCCACAAACAGACATCGTTTGACCTTGGGATTTGTTGATAGTCATTGCAAATGCCAATCTAATCGGAAACTGAATACGTTTGAATTGAATTGGCACATCTGTAGGTATAATAGGAATCCGTGGTATGAGTATATTTTCACCTCTGAACTTGCCATTTAAAATCCTGGCTTCGATCACGTTTTTCATTAAATTTTGAATGACTAATCGCGTACCGTTGCACAGCCGGGGCGGGTTCAAATTACGAAGCAAGATAATTGGAGATCCAACCTTTATTTTTTAAAAATTTGTGTCACTTTAATGGTCGTTCATATCCCCCCCCCCCTCTCGCAGTGAAAAAAAAACTTTACACAGCAGATTTTGCCTAATAACTCAACACTCATGGTGTTTGATACATTTTATTTGTTTGTAATGATGTTTTTTGGTCACAACCAATATGAAAATCACAAAAAATAGTTACTTTAATTTTTAACATGTATTTATCTTCTTCAGAATTTTTGACTTTTAATTTTACCTTGAATTTGACGTAAATGCAAGGTATAAAATACAGAATTTTATAAAGGTACAAAAATTAACATAGTATAATTGATAGTGTATATAATTTTTGAAAAAATAATATAAGTGCCGCAAATCAAAAACCATTTATTGCCACAATCGATTCAAAGCTCCCAAAAATGCCGCAAACGTCCATAAGAAAATTCTACAGCATCGAAGGACCCCATTGCCAATTTTAACAAAGATCCGACCAACTGTCATTTTGTACTATAAAAAAATATGGGGTAGATCCCCATGAAGGGATGTACCTGCATAAGGACATTACAATCATTAAAATCATTCAAAAAAAAAATGCAGCTGTTCGAAAAAATCCTTGCGGGCCTGGATTCGATCTCATTATCCATCAGGAACTTCAACCTGACGCGCAAAACCACTTGACCATCGGGTCGCTCATTGAAGTAAGGATTTACGATAACACATATTGTTTTAGTTCAGTAGATCAGATGTTATGTGCGAACAAAAAAAATTTATTTGTGGACTACCCCTAACATTTAGGGGGATGAAAAATAGATGTTGGCTGATTCTCATAGATACTGGATAAGCACAAAAAATTTCATCAAAATCGGTCAAGCCGTTTCGGAGGAGTATGGCAACGAAAACTGTGACACGAGAATTTTATATATTAGAATTAAAAATGCATCAAATAAAAATGCTGCCCTGGTCCATAGCATATTCAAAAAATATTGTTAAATATATAAAGAAAAGTGATTTTTTTCAACAAAAATTTTACATTTTTTAATTACGTTAACAAATTTATCCTTTGGGTGACAGTCCCAAAGAGTAAGGGGAAAAGCGTCAATGGGATCCAAAATTTTAGGCGTCAAATTTGGCGCCTAGGGTTGACAGTCTAGGTGTCAAATCGCAAGATGCGACTAACGACCGCACATTTCTAACACTGTTTGGGAGACAGATTCGCGGGGTTATTCCCCTCTAAAATATTTTAAAAATCATCAAAGCGATATTTTTTCTATTAGTTTCTTTAAACAAAATTGTCACTTATTTTTCGGTGTTAAACCGTAGAACTCATCCTTTGAGCCCTAAATCAGAAATTTTGTCACATTGCACAATTTTTTAAAACAAAATCTTGGAAACATTGCATGTTGCGCGCGAGTCGCATTGCAGATTTTCAGTGAAGAATCTTCCCGTGTTATTTATATATACACAAGTTTCATTTACAGGTATAATTAAACACCTATAATACAGTATTAATGTATGTTTATATTTCTGAGGTTGCACTGCGCGGAATTTTCATAATTGTAGGGACCTCAGTGTTTCAGACTTCTTCTGAGAGTAAGAATGAAATTTTCGATTATGAAAAATGCATTTCCATTGAAGAATACGGCAGATAACGTCTTATGTGGTTGGTATTTAATGAGGTGAGCATAACTTTCCAGACAACTTCCACACAACTTGGCGACTGATCACAACTTTCAAATATGAAAAAAAAATACTTGGGCACTTCTACTCTTCATGTCAATCAGTTCCTTGCAGAAGCATCTCGTGCCCTCTCTACAAAAGCACAAAGGTTCAGTATTCTTCCGGATTAATTTAGTCACTTCTCATTACTCAAAATTTCTGAGAGGTAGGCTTTCTGTTAAAAGTACTGAACTGGTTAATAATAAATTAAATCCTCTAATACTCCTGAGCCACGTCTAGTGTATGTTGTTGGATTCTTGTAAAATAAATATTTCGAAAAGATGGGAAATGTGCTGAAAATTTCACATCTTTCAAGAAATTGTGTTTGTAAGGAAGAATTTTTTTTTAGTGCAAAAACTGATGTTGTGTAACAAGCAAAAATTGCGCCTATTTTCTGGAAAATGTTTAATAAGATTACAATTTTTGTTTTTTTCCTATAAAATAAGTGTATAGTCTTAGTAATGGATGATGATATTGATTTATTATTTTCAAATTTTCTCTGTTATTCTTCATCAAAATAAATGCAAAATTTTCTGGGAAAAGACTTTTAATGTATTTGTAAATACCGAAGGTGCCAGTACTGCCTTTCTTAATAGTCGAGAACATTCTTCTTTTCAACTTCACCAGAATTCCAATAACGACCCTAATTGAAACTTCTGATGCAGCGATGAATTAGCTACTATTTCTATACTATTTTATTCTATTGAGTTTATAATTAAAAAAAATTTATTGATATTTTCTCTGCTGTTCATTTTAAAATATGGACAAAAAGCATCACTGAGATTTTTCAATTGCTCTGTAACTTCTTGAGCAAATGTCTCTCCTCTTTCCACCTCTTCTAAAAAGATTTTTTCTGTTGGGATACAATTTTCTATTTTCTAGAAAGTGCAAACTTGTTCGGGAGTAGTAAATACCAGTGTGTGTGTGGGGGGGGGGGGGGGGGGCACGCACACAAGCACTGAAAAACAAACTTCACCATGCTTTATCACGGAAGGTATACAAAAGAATTAGCTACTGAAATACATATTTTCGTTTTGTCGTTTCACTAATAACGTAGCAAAGTCGTCAAATAAAAAAAATATATGAAAGGTAGTTTTTAGGAAGGTGTTATTAATTTAAATCTTAATAAATCAATAATACTTTCCTCGCGTTTTTAACAAACATCTTGTAGAAAACACTTCTGTAAACATGATTATAACAACACTTAATACAGTTTAAAATTTATTTAAAAAAAAAGAAAGAAAATGCTGCGATGAAAGTGAGATAAAGCGTGAAAAGTTTTGGATAATGATGTTCTGGCTATTGAGTTATTCAAATCTGAATTAATTGTACTTTCCCTGATATTCGTTTTTATAAATAATTACACAGATATTTCTCGAGAACTAATTTTAAATGAAAAAATAAATAAACTCTTGATTTAACTAAAATTTTCGATTCAAACATATGCAGTGGAGTATCCAAAATATTTCACACAAGGAGGATATGATTAGCTTCAGTAATGGATAAAAAAGGATTTCTATGCATAAAAAAGGAACGTTTCTCCTCTTCGGGGGAAAGTAATGCATCCCCAACCCCTTTTGGATACGTCACGGTAAGCATAATAAAGTGAGAAATGAGATCACATTTTAGGAGGCTTTATATTTTTATTACTGTTTAGGCAAACTAATTTGTACGTCATGAGAAGTAAGAATTGAATGATAGTTTTGCAAAATCTTTGAGGGATCTCCATAGATCCGTGAGATTCCTACACTTTAGATGGATTAAAATGTGAGAAGCGCTGCATATTAAAGGATACATACAACAAAAAGGTCTTTTCATGTCTTCTATTTTATCAAGTGTGAAAAACATAATATGAAGGTGACAAAAAGTGCTTAGCTTCAAATTCGTCTGATATAAATATAATATGAACTTTTACCTCACTCCGTTCACTTGAAATATTCAAGCGAAAAAATAGAGGCTATTACAAAATATATTTTATAAAACTTATTTATCTTTGATGAATTATCACTTCAAACTTCTCTTCCGAAATTAAGAAAAGTTCTTACTTCTGTTGTCATTGTAGAAATAACAAAGTTCAAGTCTTATTCTTTCATTTGAACTGCCCTGTCTTTTATTAGCACTTTTTCTTTGCAATATAAAGGTCTTAATATAGGTTATCCTCGAATTGTTCGCATAAGTCTGCATGGTGAACGATGGAAATGATCCAACATGTACTTCTTAAGAATAGAAGAAATAAACAATATTCTATTAATAATACAATTGCTCTTGCCTATTAAAAGGTTTCCAAGTAATTGTTTGCATAACATTCTAAGTGCTGTTGGCAAGAGAAGAAACTTGCTCTTAAACCGCTTATCAGTTCATTTCATTCTTGTTTATTTTTATATTTGTGCCACCCGTTCGTATTATGCTTTATCTCCTCTGTTTGTCTTAAGTAATACTTCTTATCGTTCAATCAAGTTGATATACATATTGAAAAGTTATATTCATTTTCTATTGGATTACACAACTTAAGATGAAGAAGGTAACAAAATATGCTTTTTTCTTTTGCAGAAGGATTAACTGATATATTTATAAAAGTAGTATGGGCTATTATTGATTCCATCATGAATTTAGTTTTGTATGTAAGAAAAATATAAAGGGACCGTTCTGGTGCATGTTATTTTCAGTCTTCCTCAGAGGTCTTTAGTTTGGGTTCCGTAGAGCTCTAGGGCTTAATGAATTTTTGACAGAGATTCTGCATTATTTGCACTCCAAAAATGCCAACATTTTTGGAAAGGAGATTAAATAATTGAAGGCAGTTTGCTTGTAAAGTCAAAAGTAAATTAACATGTAACTTTTTAATTTAAATGAATCGAGACGTAAAAATATTTTACAATCGAAAAAATTCGGAGCTATATCATTCAACAAACTTTACGTTTTAAAGCTAAAATTTAAAATAGTGTTGCTTTTGTTCATGATTCATGGAATAAATAAATGAGAAAAAAAAATAGCCACCTTACCATTCATTATATTGCTAAGATATGCTTGCATTGTGAGAAAATAAAGATGCGATCATCTTTTGTAAACTTGAGTGTGACACAGCTTTGATATACTTGTTTCTGCTTTTTGATTAAAAGGGTTCCCCAAAGCGCATTTCATAGCTCTGGTCTACTGTAAGAGCTCATTAATCAACTTATAAAATGTCTAAATTTTTGTGTTACGTATCATTAAATTCAAAAACGAATTGAAATAAGTTACTAAACTGAGAAAGTCAGTTTGCTTTTGAATGGTTTCCAGTTATTGCTATGGATTTACAGAAAAATCTTGATAAGCATCTTTTACGAACTTTTTAATAATTAAAAAAAAAGTAAAACATTTTGCAACGTTAAAATGCATTAAGTTTGCTTTTTGCCCTTATTAAGGTGTACTTCATGATGTAAATTCATCCTGAAGTTAGAGGATTACAATTTAAGAACGATTCAAAAATAAGGTTTTTAAAATGCAAAAAACTGCAAATTTAGTTTCGGATAAAAATTTTTAAAAACTGAAAGAAAGAAAAAAAAACTCAAGCTTGTAGTAGAAATCTAATTGTATTTTTCTCCATTTGTGGTTCACCAATTGACTGTCAGATCAGATTCAGAAAAAAAAAAAAAAAAAAAAAAAAAGAGAGCAAAAAGAAAAAGCAGCATCATTCATACAGTTAACTTGTGAAGTAATATACAAAGCAAAGTGGACTTTTTGTCGAAAAATGTGAAGATATTTCGCTGCTAATTTGCTAATTTATGTTATGGGACCACTTGGAAATGTTCGAAAAGCTGCCAGCAAAAATCGTGCTGGGAAATGGGCTAGCCGATAACGGGATAAGTGATAAGTCAAGTGTCTCTACGTTCTCGGTAAGTTTAAAATATACATTGGCATTTCAAATGAGTGTTTGACTAAAAAATTTACTTACAGTATTTTATAAAACTCAAAGGGTTAAAGATATTCGTGTCCGAAATTATTTGATCTGAAATTGGGAATTAAAAATGGTCACATAACATTATTTTAGCAAGGTAAAGTAATTATTAATCAATATCAAAGATTGTTTTGATATGTGTTTCCTACAATTTGATAGCGAGTGTAGTTTCAATTTAACCGTGTATACAATAAAAAATATAAATGTATCGCGTATGCTTCCGTTATTCCTTTAAAATCCAGAGATAATCATTCGCTAATTTAAGGGACTGGAGAAAAAAAAAAGAGCGCATAAATTGGCACTATTTATTTAAGTTAAGATTAATGTGTCATTGATAAGCTACCGAATTCCATCCAAAAATAAATATCGAAACGTGATAAATAACAACTCATTATAAGGACTTTCACAAACTTAGAGTTGACGTAATTCCATATTTAAAAAAGGTATTTGCTTGAAAAAAAAAGGAGCTAATTATCGGTTAATTCTAAGGACAAACTTTGAAATTACACTAAAAAAATAGTGGCAAATTTTGTATAATCTGTTTAATAGTTGATCATTTTGGAATTTAGTTGCTTGTTTCTAATTCTTATTTACCACTTCTTTAGGAAAAATTATTTTGAATATATGTGATAAAATTTTCAACTACCATTAAGATTTTATTTTCTTTTGTTTAACGCAGCAAAGAAATTCTGAGGCGAAGTTCATTTTTTACTATGATGATGATATCTGTACCTCAGAACCAGACTAACGTAAGTCCATTTTCGTCATTTTTCAGTAGAGGGGAAAAAGGATGTATTCGACAATCGTTTTTCCCCTCTACCGAAAAATGACGAAAATGGACTTACGTTAGTCTGGTTCTGAGGTACAGATATAAAGCAGTAAGTAACCGTCTTCTCCAACTCGACTACTTTCGTATTCCAAGCTGATGAGAGCATAATAAGCTCGAAACAGCTGTCCATGGGTCGAAATAGCCGAGTTGGCGGTATATTGCATGATGATGAGTTTCAAGAAATTGGTTTAGAAACTTATCAGAAAAGTAATCTTTTTATCTCAGTATCGCCATCTAGTGGGAAAAGTAGGTAATTTATCTTCGCATAGAAATGCTCAATCTTTAAAATTATAACATCATACATTTCGAAACATATCACGGCAGGAAAATTTTGCCCTTTTGACTTTTGTGTTATCCAAATAAAATAAATAATAATTTAAATAAGAAGTTATAATATGTTTATAGCAATTGAAAACTTATTGTCTTTCATCCATTTATTTTCCTTTTTAATGATGAGTTTTCTTTAAAATAAAAGCATGTGTGACTCCAATTTTTAGATTCAGGTATAATTGTTTATTTGGCCTTTTCCTCCCCTTTAAATACTATCACAGTTTTAAACTTGCGTATAAATGGTTTCTTTCACTAATAGATGGCAGCACAATATACAAAGATGTTTTTTTTTTTTTTTACACCTGATATGTTGGTGATCCATTCTCTGTCAATCCTTCAAGAGGATGGGGAAAGGGAGAGTTTTTCAATCGTTGGTTTTACTACGCGATTTCTTTTCGATATGTTTTTTTTTTGTTTTGTTTTGTTTTCTTAAGTTTGCAATTTTGCATAAACATTGCAGAAGTTAACTTCTGTTTCAGCAAACGCTTTTCAAGAATTTTTCATCAGAACCATAGATTGTTTAAATTTTAGTACAATTCAGAGTGATTTTTTAAAGAACAGGTTTAAATCTCAGCTGCAATGAATTCGTAGCATTCATTTGTGTGTTTTTCTTTGCAAAAAACAGTTGCAAAGCAACGTTTTAAAAACATTGTTTTAAATCATGAATTACATCACACATACACACCTATTAACTTATGTATTAAAATTTATGTGTGTGTTTGCTGTTTGTACAAATCCACAGTTTTAAGTCGGATCTTTGCTAAATTTGACACAGAAGTTTTTGATGTGCGAGAATATACATCGACTTTTTTGCCTCTATAGGGGGGAGTGGTGGCCAGAAAAATCATGAAACGGAATATTATGTCTATTAAAATAACCATAACTAAATTTCTTTGATTTAAAAAAAAAAAATCCAAAGGGGTCAAATTTAAATTTTGAGTTATAAATTGTTCTTTCGTACTCGTTGACGGAAAATTTTACAATATTTACTTTTTTTTCTATTATTAAAGCTTTGTTGAACATGAATCACTTGACTCAATTTTTATTTTTAAGATATATATTATGTATAACAATAAATGTGATTAATCCGGTGATTTTACATAATTATCGATGGTTACTCATAATTAATTGCCACTAATGTTGGTAGTGTAAAAAATTATTCAATATTTAGCAACTATTGTATAATCATCACCGTAGAACAGGGAATGTAATAAAATCCAATATTTTTTTCAAAAATCAGTTCTTAATTTAGGAGAAAAATTTATTTTGTTTGACAATGTTCAAGACCTATTCTCCAGAATTGAGCAATTTTTTACAGCTTATAATAACCTCAGAATTTTTTGTTTCCATTTCCTAATTAATCTTATTATTTATTCTTCACCTTTTAAAGAACAAAATAAAGGCGCTTAACAGTTATAAATAATATTTGTTTATGTGGAGGCTTAGTATAAATAATGAAAGTTCATTACCATTCATAGTCCCGTATCAGAATTTCTGTCTTTCATTGTCTGCCCAGACGAAAAGGAATAGAAAACTAAAATATACCATTAAATTAGATTTTTACAAGTCCTCAAATATTCTTATTTGTAATCAAGTTTCTTTTTTGCTTGATTGAATACATTGATTGGTTACTTTTCCTCAGCTTTTTCTGTCTTTCCTATGCAACTCTTTTTACAGTCTTGACCACTATATGCAACTGCCAGTTCAAATAACTTTCAGTTTTAGTTTTTCAAAACATGTATAATTTTTACGAGTGAAGCCATATTCTGTGTTTTATGACTTATCAGGCGTATTATGATGAATATCATACCATCGACATGTCTTTACTATTCAGAGCAAAAGTTGTAAACACGTGGGTGGTAAAGATTGGCTGAGGATAAAATGATACTAAGCGCATTATTTCTACTATTTTTTATTCTTGATTTTTTTTTAGATTTAAATATTTTAATTATGAATGTTTTATTCCACAAGTTTAATGTACTCATTAGAAAAATAGTTGATGAGTATTTTTACAAATTTTCAATATTCAAGCACTTTTAGTTTTGATTTTAGATAATAAATTTAATAAAGTATTAATTAAAGAATTGATTGAAGGAAAACTAGAGAAAAATTGCATTCATAAAGTTTATCAAATTTACAAATTTATCCCTCAATAGCTCTAAAATAACTGAAGATATTTCGTGAACTTCTGCTGTTGAACGAAAATTCGCATATTGTCTTTCTAAAAATGGCCAACTGCAGCCTTTGTAAAAAGCTCAAAAATTGAAAAGTTTGGAATTCAGAACAACACTTTTCTATAGATTTGCCGATAAAAAAATATTACTTTAAGGATTTAGTAAAAAATAATCTCTTTCGATTAACAATGCTGCACAGGAGAGAAAATTGCACATGTTAAAATAAAAAAAAGCAAACTTTTTAAATTTAAACGGCAAAGCAGAATGAGTCTTAACTAAGTTTACAAGTAAATGTAAGCAAATAATTTTTACTCTAGAAGGATGTCGGTTTAGTTGGTTTTGATGTGGAACTGTTTTAAGAGCAAGAATCTGAGAGAGTGTCACGCCTGTGATTCATGACCTCTCAGATTTTTTCCAAAAAATTACCAAATGTTTATTATCTTATTGAAAGACTAAATCCAGAATGTTTTGCTCTAAAATTGAGTTGTTTAGTTTTTATGGATCCCTAAAGTTGAAGGTGCGGCATCAAAAATTAAGCGGATTTTCAAGACATGGAAATTGCTGTGAGCCAAAACTCTTACCAGGAACTGTTTAACTCCAATTTTCTTTTTGTATATGGAATATAGAAGGTTGAAACTTTACAAAATGAATGTTAAATTTGTGGTAAGTTGTTGCCGTAAGGTCAGTGAAGGCCCTCAAAACAAGGCATTTTTGACGTTTTTTAGCGTTTTTGAGGTCCAAAAACAGCTTGTACATTTCAGTTGGCACGGCAGAAGTAGTGTCGTTTGAAAGACTAGTGTAAGCACTTTAAAATAATGTATAAATAACCGAGGAAAGTTCAACGTGCTTTTAGTTGCGTAAGGACGAAATATGAAAAATGTCATATTTTACCGATATTCAAACGGTCATAACTTCCTCTGCCAACAACATATTGAAATATTTTTTTTTGCCAATGTCATACTCTATTCTTTGTCTTAACAGAACAGTTGAGTCCTTTGAGGCGAAATGTGAAAACAATTTTTTACAAAAAATTTATTTTTTTCTGTGCATATTTTGTAAAAAAAATTTTTACATTTCGCCTCAAAAGACTCAACTGTTCTGTTAAGACAAAGAATAGAGTATGACATTGGCAAAAAAAAATATTTCAATATGTTGTTGGCAGAGGAAGTTATGACCGTTTGAATATCGGTAAAATATGACATTTTTCATATTTCGTCCTTACGCAACTAAAAGCACGTTGAACTTTCCTCGGTTATTTATACATTATTTTAAAGTGCTTACACTAGTCTTTCAAACGACACTACTTTTGCCGTGCCAACTGAAATGTACAAGCTGTTTTTGGACCTCAAAAACGCTAAAAAACGTCAAAAATGCCTTGTTTTGAGGGCCTTCACTGACCTTACGGCAACAACTTACCACAAATTTAACATTCATTTTGTAAAGTTTCAACCTTCTATATTCCATATACAAAAAGAAAATTGGAGTTAAACAGTTCCTGGTAAGAGTTTTGGCTCACAGCAATTTCCATGTCTTGAAAATCCGCTTAATTTTTGATGCCGCACCTTCAACTTTAGGGATCCATAAAAACTAAACAACTGAACTTCAGAGCAAAACATTCTGGATTTGGTCTTTCAATAAGATAATAAGCATTTGGTAATTTTTGGGAGAAAATCTGAGAGGTCATGAATCACCTCATAATGTTAGGCGTGACAGTTTCTCAGATTCTTGCTCTTAATAGAAAAACTTTTTTCTTTATTCAGGTCTTAGATTTAGCTATACTAAAAAGGAAAAGTAATACATGAATACTCGTAATTTTTATGCTTAACAATACACAATTTTATGTAAGAAACCTAATATAGAGAACAATTTTTGCTCTTGCAGTTAACCCATTAAGAACCCTGAGACATATAAGTCCCTTAAGTTCAAAATTCATTTTATAAATAATCGAATGCAAGTAATTTATAAACAATACTTTTCACCATATTAAGATAGCAGACTCTTAACATTAGTGAAAATAACAATAATAATAAGTGATCGTTTATAAGGAATATGCAATTTAAATTCTCCTACTCTGCCCTAAAGCGTGTGGTTTTCAAAGGATTACTTCATAAACATCATCTGACGTTTCAACATAAATTCATAAACGTGCATTTATTAATCGCGGCATTTGAATTCAACTAAATTTAAACCAATTTTTCGACTGTTCAAAGGACATTTTCTTCTATCAGCTGTTAAGTGAAAATTGAAATGGGTAAAATGTTAGTCAAGACGGTGTTTTTTATGAAGCGTTTAGTCAGGCGCCAAGTAGATACAAATTGCTTTTACTTCAGACTTGACGACAGCATGATTTGGTGCGCCTGTGCATGAGAAATTTCCAGCTCCAATGATAAAGTACGGTGAAAATCGTCTTTTAATCCTTACATTTGTAAAGATAAATCTATTTAATCGTTTAAGAATCACTCTTTGGCGCTTGATCAAAACTCCGATTCCATCATGAATTCGCAGTTTCAGTCATGCTTTTTTAAACGAAGCCTCGCTTTTGTTTCATTAATTTATCAATTCGCTTACTATGTTACAACTTTGTTTTATCAAAATAAATGGTAGAAAAGAGAGTAAAAGATAGTGTAAGTTTGTTCTTTATTCAGAACTTTATAATGATGTGGCATTTTCATTCTAGTGGAAATTGTAATTGGTATTACATAAATGAATCATACAGATTTACTTTCTCAATAAAAAGTAATTATAATAATAATAGTATAATAGTAATTATTATTATTTTTACAATTATATACTATGGATTCACTTTTTCAAGTACGAAAAATTCGTGATTTGGCATTTCAATCTTGATTGCAAATTTGTAGAACGCAAAAAAAAAAAAAAAAAAAAAAAAAAAAAAAAAAAAAGAAGGAAAGAAAGAAAGAAAAAAGTCTGAAAATATTATTCCAATGCTCTTTCAAATATTGCTCATTATTATGCAGATTCATTAATGAAAACAAGGTAAGAAAAGCGAAATGCTTAAAGAATGAGAATTTCCGTTAATCGAATAACGGCGAGTGGGGGAAGTAATAAACAATCCTGTCTATAATCACATCTAGTATAACATTACATTCATTGCTTCATTAGAGTGATTGTTGACGTAATAAACAATCCTGACTATAATCACATTTATTATGACATTATATTCATTGTTTCATTAGAGTAATTGTTTGTCTAATTTCTGTACCAGTTTTTTTATCTTAATTACACTTATTAATAAAAAGTGGGAGGTTTTTTGGAGGAAAAAAAACCATTGGAATAACCTGTCAATGAAGTGTTTTTAAACTTTGTGCATTATTATTATGTACGTAAAATATATTTACCTTAGGTGGAATTTTTTCATAAACAAACTGTGGGTCTGGCTATTAGTCACCCATTTAGCCCATTCCGTAGCGATATATATATATGGATTATTTTCAACAACAGTTCTTTAAATCTTTTATGCTTATTAATTTAACATTAAATTCTCTTTTTGAAAAAAAAAATAAAAGTGTTTCGTGTTTTGATGAAATTATTTTTAAAGGGGTGTTATTTAAAAAAGTCAAAGATAAATGAAAAATGAAAAAAAAAAAAAAAAAATTGAAATAACATTGTAAAAATGTACACGAAATGGATAAATATTTTTATTAGATTGATGTTAGTGATTTTAGAATTGATTCATACTAGTAAATGTATAAAATTATTTTCAAGTTCTAGATTGTAGTTAAAACGTGAACTTAGGCAAATAACAAAAGTTTTTGCAATAGTTTTGCTTTCAATGGTATACAGCATGAAAATCGAGTTCAATATATTTACTTCACGATAAAAATAATAAATGTTAA
This sequence comes from Uloborus plumipes, assembly GCA_038373865.1. Taxonomy (NCBI): domain Eukaryota; kingdom Metazoa; phylum Arthropoda; class Arachnida; order Araneae; family Uloboridae; genus Uloborus; species Uloborus plumipes. The sequence goes on from JAXGGA010002545.1 coordinate 110,734, forward strand.
AAAATGCTTCAAAAACTTAAATAAATTCAAATGTTTCAAAAAGTTGTTGCGAACCACTTTGCCTTTCGATATCACTTCCCTTGAATTATTTACAGTTACGAAGCTACAAATTTACTAGTAAATTGCATACTTTGTTTTTAGAGTGAAAAGGAATCCATTCTTTAGTATTTTGATACAGAGTACGATAGGTAAAAAAAACGTGTGACTCATACCTCGTAACGGGTAGAATGCCTTCTCCCCTGTTCTGGATTATGATATGGTTTTCAATTAAATACCTAATTTACGTTGTAATGCAGTGTTTCTCAACCACTGTACCACGAAGATTTTTAACGTGCGCTGTCACTGTTAATGCACAAACATGAGCGATATTTGACACGACAAGCTGTATCTTCTTATTGGGAAGTGGCTGAACTAAAGTGCATTACTTTAGTGTTTCTGAATTGATAGTTCTGGATATAACCCAAATATTGTCTCATCAAGCTTAAGGAAAATTGATTTTATTGAAAATTATTAATGTACTTTAATTTTGCAAAATATTTTTTCAGATATAGCTACTAATTAACCAAATAAAATTCTTTTAACCTTAGTTAATGGACTATAAATAATTTAAATATTAAAAGGGTACTCCTTCGGAAAGAACGTTGACGGTTTCTGCTGAAATGTTTGCTGCAATGACATGTTCCAATTGAAAGCAGTTTAACGGGCAACAAAAATTGTAATTATAAGCCTTTGCTCCTTTTTGAAAGAAAAAAAAACACTAAGCAAAAGATCAAAAATTGTTCAAAAAACATAGGTTTCTTTATTCTTTTCAATATTAAAACAATTTTCATTTCAATTAAATTTGGAATCACATAGTACAAATTATATTAGAAGTGGGCTTCTCTTGAAATAAATAATACTATTTAATGCCATTTCCTGCAATCTAAATTTTTTCAGCACTTTAATTTAAAGAACTTCAAACTTCATAGTTAAAACCATCATAATTTGGGAAGGAAGGAAATAAACAGCACGAAAATGCAATAGAATGAATTCACCAGTTTAGGGTTTTGAAGTCATAATGTACGAACATAAAAAAAGAATGTGGGAAAAATATTTGAAATGAACACTTCAAATTTGGGGAAATTTCTTGGAGTGGAATTACAGACACAGTTACCGGACTACAGTCCCTGAACTTTTATTATTTAAAAATTACAAAATCAGTGTTGTATCGGAAGTATTATTTTTTACTTCGTTGCGAATATTATTTCTTACAAAACGCAGCGTTTTTCTTCAGATTTTGAAAAACCTAACGCCAACAAAACTACCGGGCAAAACTCTCTTTTTATTATTGGCAAAAAATAGGAATTTAAGAGGTACTATTTCGAATGCACGTTTTTGAGCACATGATAGTGTGCGTTCTCGAAAAGACATAGATTATTTAATAGGACTGTAAACAAGTTACGCAGTGTATCATGTGCATAAAAAAAATTCTTAATAAAATAGATACGTTATCTTTTACATTTGCTTTAAATAACTTATTGCAGCAAAAATTAATCGAGCACATTTGAAGGGGAAAGTGGATAAAGGTGATATGTGACAATATCAGTTTTATTTACTTTTTACCATGGATGAAGGTGTTAAGGTAATGATTTTTTTTTTTTTTTGAAAACTTTTTCTAGAAATTTAAAATATTGTCACATATTGCCTTTATTCACTTGCCCCTTTAACGGTGTATGTGAGTTAACACAATTGAACATACACTAATTTGAATTTGTGTAAGTCGGCAAAATTCAAATGTCACATATCACCTTTATCCACTTGCCCCTTCATTTATGAAACCAAATTTATTTGATCACATAGATTTCACAATATATGTGTTTGGTAAAACCCTCCCCGAAACAAAAGTCTGGTTACGGCCTTGATATCAATCGACGTGTTATGCAAATCCGGGAAGTGACTGTTAACGTATTAAATTTTGGCTAATCAATTCTAGTTTTAAATCCTAATATTTAAAAATTAGCTGAGTAATTGTAGTACCCATAGCAAATGGCCAATATTGCCCTGAAGAATTATTCACTCCAAATTATATCATCCAGTGTGCGTATCTCACGAATAACATCATAAGACTCAGCATGCATTACAGTTATTTACAGCCCAGAAGCACTGAAGCTGGCAGCTGAAATTCTCAGTACTTTTGACTGTCCTTAAGGCTTGTTATATATATTTTATTTTATTGTATGCATATATGTTTATGTATTTTCCCCTTCTACCATTCTAGATGTATAGTTCGATAACAAAAGATTTAAAAAAAAAACAAGTTAATGACTAATAAAAAAGTGACGTCAGTGTGCCAGTCATGATTACGGTGCTTTTTTTGAATAAAATAATTAAACAAAGAGAGTGCTTGGTTATTATACAGAAACATATTTCTTTAAAAGTGCGATGGCATTGGAAACTTTTATTTACCCCAAATCCTTGTTTTCCTTCCCAAAATGTCTATTAAATGTGCAGAATCAGGTTCCATCAAAAGCCAACCCCCTACACACACACACACACACGAAAAAAAAAAAGTTTTCTCCGTAATTTCTCAGTTTTAAATAGTTTATTTCCGCCAAGACATAACACGCGATACTGGCGCTGAGGGAAGCATATTTCCATCAGAAGTAGCAAAGCCCGTTGTGTCAAAGTCGTGGGATAAGAAGACGCTTCCCCAAACTGTTCAAGAAATGCTGTATATATTTAGCGACTCCTCGGTTTCTGCTGGTAGGAAGTCTTGGCTCTATCTTTTTCAGTCTGTCTCGAATAGGGCGCATCGTTTAGTTTTCTTGCTGAGAACGAGTTTGTCGTATGAGTAAACAAGGGAAGAGACTACCAGCCAGAACTTTTGAGTTGTAGTTAATGAGACGTGGATACGTTTTGAATAAGTACTCTAACTGGTGGTATGCGAGACAATCTATTAAGACAGGGAACGGGTTGGAATATTTTAGTAGCTATGCGGGTGATTGATTTTTACGGAACAAAGGAAAATAAGGCATTTGAGATGAATTAGGTTGTGTTTTCTTTTTCTTTGTTTCTTCTAGTGGTGTAAAAAATCTCGTACTGAATGAACAAACAAATTGAGAGAAGTGGAAGGTATAGGGTTATATAAGGAATAAAGCAGTTGCATTTATGGCGAAGTAAAATGTAAAATTTGTTTATACCTTGACCAGTAAATGTAGCAGCTTTAGACTCTTACTTGATTCTAATTTACTATATCTGCTAGACAAGCTAGAAATATTTCTCAATTTCTTTCGGCATATACGCGCTATCCCATTCCTCCCCTCTCCTCTAAGGTACAACGTGTTTCATTATTGAAGAGATAAACTTCTGTGCCGAGAGAATTGAGAATCACATTGCAATGCTGTCCTAACTAGACAATTTTTTGTCTCGTTAAAAGAACAAAAGCTAACGAGATGAGTTAGGTGAACTATATGAAATAGAGGTGTAAATGAAAGAGAACAAAACCCAGCTAACGCTAACGAGACAAATTTTTTTCTCGTTAGCTTTTGTTAGGGGAATAGTCGACAGCCATTAATAGAAGTGCCAGGATGAAAAACAGGAAGTCTTGATTATCGCAAATGGACGTTTTAAGATAATGATCTCAAATTAAGTAATATGATTTTCCTGACCATAGAGTTTTTTAAGGTTTCAAAACAATAGAATCTCAGGTGTTTTGGAATACTCCGCTGCTCTTGTGCAGAAACTTTCGATCAATTTCATTAACAGAAAAGAAATCATGATTTATTTTCGTTTCATGATCTTTAAATATCAATTTATTATCACGATAAGTTCATTCTTCATTTCAAATACACCTCTGCGGATGGCTATCGACGTTTTGTTAACGAAACCCTATTAGTTCATTTCCAACCCAGTGGATGGAAGTCCCCAACTATGTGGTTCAGTGTCCCCTACCTGTATCTCTATAAAGCTGTTCATAAAAATTTTAAACAACTTTTACACATGCAGTAGAACTTCGATTATCCAAAAGTTCGGTTAATCTGAGGTTAGTTTCTTTTTAAAAATTCGTATGGAAAATATTTCTTGAAGGAATTGCAATACATTAAAAACCAAAACATTACTTTTCAGAATAAATAATTTTGTACATTGGAGAAACTTATTTATGCTAGACCAGATTTTAAAGAGGTGTATGACGTTATTTTTAACGAGGAATTAATGTAATGCCCATCATTTCGTAAACATAACGTCTGATAATATGTCACATTTTTTACTCTGCTTTATGTATATCAGTATTATATTTTTAGTGAATTAGCATCATCATAATGGGAGACGGGAACATTATCTGATTCATATGAGTGGACTTATTCTAAGCTAAAAAAAAAAAATTTCGCCATTATCGTAAAACAATTGGCTACAGTATTACAAAACAACCGATCAGTTACAGTGTGTTTATGTGCATCTTCACCAGTATGGAAAACATCTATTACAATTCTAACGGAAAGGATAAATTCAGCCTTGTTGTAGTTACTTTTGAAACAAAAAATTCCTGTAGTACTGAATACTTACAAGTTGTATTTTTTAGCTCATAGTTTTTTCTTTCCCATTTTTATAGAAATTTCGGTTATCCGAATCTTTTGATGGATTACTTCAAATTAGCGGCGTTTTGCTGCATATACTAAGGGATCTCCGAGCAAATATCATATCAGAGAAAACTAATATAACCCAATATTGGTGTAGATTCAACCCCCATTTACGCATATCAAGAGTTCCATTTGGTCTTGTGGTTAAGGCCGCTTTTTTTCATTCCAATGATCCGGACTCGATGAACTTACCACATCGCCCGAGCTGTATAGCAATCCTAAGGTTTCATGCTAAACGGTTGGGTGTTATTGAAGACAAATTTTGGTCACCTTGTGGAAAAATGTGGCCTCAAATGTTCACTGCCGCTTCATCTCCAGTTAATCCTTTAGCTCTCCTAATACCTTCTGAAAGGGATTGGTGTTTATAACTCTCTAAAAACAGTTTGTTTATTTGAATTCGGTTATATATCAAATTACTTCGTTGAAAATACCAAACAGATATATCGTAAAGTTGACTTCTCGTTAACAACACTACATCAGAATGTTTTTAGGAACCGAAACACAAAGAGGAAACTGTCTAACCTCCCGAACTATTTCTCTATGCAAAGCCGTCTGGTATGCGGCAAATGTCAAAAGCAGAAAAAATGGGACTGCATTCACGCTCATGCGTTCCGCTAGAATTTCCAGCAAAGCGATCCGTAGGTGGAAGGATGCTATTTCCAGAAATCCTTGGCACCCATTCTCCCACAAGTCATCACTTTCCATTCATCAAAAGCTTCATCTTTCGTATTCTTCCTGCATCCCACACCTATGCACCTGTAATTTGGAGGAAACGAGACCACCGCATTCGAGGCGATTGTATCCTAAGTAGATCTAAAATATGATCGTGTTTTTACGATCGTGATTTTGAACTACGACAAATGAGTCAGAAATGCTACATTTCAATTACTTCAAGGATAAAGGTTTCTCATACATTGTTTCATAACTCGGTATTTTCACCTGTAATTTGGAAGAAACGAGACCACCGCATTCGAGGCGATTTTATCCTAAGTAGATCTAAAATATGATCGTGTTTTTAAGATAGTGATTTTGAACTACGACAAATGCGCCAGAAATGCTACATTTCAATTATTTCAAGGATAAAGGTTTTTCATTACATTGTTTCATACTCGATATTTGCATCCGTATTGGTAAGATATGCTAAATGATTTAGAATACAATAAAATAACAACTATCGAGATTCCTTGTACTTTAAAAGCGTATCATCCAAATATATCCCTCCAATTACGTTTCCCCAAAAATTACGAGGCGCATTTTTAAAATAAGTACCGTTTTGATGTAAATAAATAACAGACAGAAACATCCTTACAGTTGCATTTTTACATGAAAGCCCATGCCTTAAACTACTTTTCTACATAATTGCCATTAATGTATTGATGTAAGGCACTTATCATATCGTACAATCAGCTTCAAAAAAGTCCATCGATTGAGAGTGCCACCGACTGTTAGGTACGTGCGGTACCGTCAGCTGGGGTAAGATTGGCCCTTTGAGGGTAACATTGGCCCAAAGTTAGAAAAAGTTTTGTTGTCCCGTATTGTAATCATAATGATGAGTTATCGACCCAGACAATGCCTTACTGGATAGGTAGCACCACTGGCTTTACTGTTCATGAAGTGGAGGTTATTTCTATATATCATATTCACTCTAGTGCTGCTCCATCTTCACTTTGAGAAAGTGGTAAAATTTGTTGTCTCTCAACTTTTACTTGTGAACCCTAATTCTTGAAGAGCTACTTGTAGGTAAGTGTATAACGATATCATATATTCAATTGTTTCAAGTATTTTTGGTGTAATAATGCTGTTACCTTTGTTATTTACAAAATAATTCGATTTTATTATTTCATGACAATTTTGACCCAGAGTTGGGGTAACTTTGGCCCAAGATGGTGGCTGTCCTAAAGTTACCCCAAGATACAATTTTTTCGATATAAAACTTGATTGGTACCTATTTTATAAGCAGATTGTTTAACAAAACCACTTAAAATATTTTTATTATTATTTTAAGCACTAGTTTTTAGCTTTTTATTTTAAGCACACTGGATTTTTTTCAGGAAAAATGCCGAGAAATCGGATAAAACCTCTTGGTACCAGAAATTAAGCCAGTTACAAACCAGAAGTGTTAGAGGAGTGTTTAGAGGCTATTAAGTCTGGTGTCTTAACCCAAAGAGCTGCAGAAAACATGTATAATATACCTAGGTCTACAATAAAAAACAAACTTAAAGGGATTCATTCAAAAAATGTGGGACGTGCAAGAATCTTTAGTGATGAAGAAGAGCATATTTTCGAACAACATTTAATAAAAATTGCAGACTATGGGTTCCCTGTAATTGAATTGGATTTTTATTTTTGTACAATACAATATTTTTCCCTAAAATGAAGTTTGTTTCATTTATTCCTATTTCTACTCATTTCATGGATGTTTTTGAATTAAAAGCAGGCAAAACAACAAACTAATGTGTCTGGTGGTAATTTTATCTTGTCTAACTTTAGCCCAACCTATACTAATCGCAGGTTTTATATGGTTTAAAAGTATGGGACAAAGTTTCCCCAATTCAAGGCAACTTTGACCCAAACATTAAAAAAATGCAGTATAATATTGCAAAATGATTGAGAGGTCTCAATATGGTTTTAATTTAATGATACAAGGTTTGTTTACACAGTAAGATATATTGAAAATTAATATAATCAATGTCAAAAGACATATCGCTGATAAAACTATTACAAATCTTTAGATTTGGGCCAATGTTACCCCAGCTGACGGTAATTCATTTTTTAACTGCAAAAGGGTTAAAACCTATCGATATTCATCGCGAGATTTCTTCAGTACATGGTGGAACCATTATGAGCAATGGAATGGTTAGGATTTGGATCCTAGCGTTCAAAGATGGCCACTCTAATGTGCACACCATGGAATGAAGTATGGTCGACCTTCCTTCATTAATGAGGATTTTGTGTAAAAGCAGCCCAGATCGAGCATCCAGTGACTACTACCTGTTCTTTCATCTGAAGCAGCACCTCGGCGGCTAGCTAGTACCACGACAATGAAAGTGATGTCACGATGATGGTAATGCAGTGGCGGCATATTTCTTTGAAGATGTATTTTAAAGCTGATTGTACGATATGAAAAGTGCCGTTCTATTGGTGAGCAATTATGTAGAAAAGTTTTTTAAGGTAGGGGCTTTCATGTAAAAAAATATACAGGTGTCTTCGCTTGTTTTTAATTTATACCAAAACGGTACTTTAAAAATACGCCTCGTACGCATTGTTGACCTTACTTATCTTGTTACATGCATATATGGGTCCGTTATCGCTATTTTGCGTCATCGTCTTTTTTTATGTACAGATAATTTTCTTTTACGGCGAAACATCGCATTAACAAATAGTTGGATGACATTTTTATACAGGAATTCGAGTTTAGTATTTACATTACTTTTTTACAACATGAGCTCAAATTAAAGTAAAAAAAAAAGTAAGCAGGGCATGGTTAAATGTTTCAATAAGCTTTATCAAATTAAATGTGTTACTTTTACCGGAGTAATGACTTGAAAATATTTTAAATTTGATTTAAATCTTTATTTTTAATTTTTATTTTTAATATAAATAACTGAAAACTGTGTGAGTGGCTATTAACTCTTACAAGATAAGGTTTGTTTCCCTTTGGATGTAAAAACAACGGAAATATAAAAAAAATAAACAAATGCACAATAATCTTAATGGAGTCATTGCAGAGGTTGTTCGCAAGTATTTTTGACTATTGTCATGATGATTACAAAAAAAAAAAAAAAAAAACTTACGAAAATTGCTTGTTTTAAATATTCAGTTTGGTATCCTTATTTTAAATTAGATTTGTACTACATATTCTTCATGTCAACGATGCCTTTCATTGTACCAGACGAGGTTATTTTGGCACACTGTTCTCGAATAGCTTTTCAAAGCTTATGAAGAGTTTTAGGTCGACGCCCGGAAAATTCGTTTTTGAAAGTCCAAAAGCGCCGAAAACCATGGAAAAGATGCTTTAAATTTGGCTGGGATATGATGGGAGTGTGTGGCTTTGATATCTGTTTTTTGCTCTATTCTGACCGGGAAATTGAGTGGATTGTGATGTGTGTGTCTGCTTGCGCTATCTTGATGTAGTTAGATAGATTGGTGATTCTCTGTGATTGAAGAGAAGGTAATTTTCATTTTATTTAAAGGATGGGAGTTAAAATATGTTTCCGGAAATATTTGGAGTTTATCTTAACGTTTTCGCCGCTTTCTTTTAATTTAATTTGCTCTCTGCCAAACCAGCAATAATTACGAATTTTTTACCAAAGTTTTTCAAACTGCATTGAACCAGGTTTTAAAAATTTT
>JAXGGA010002546.1:0-119692 GCA_038373865.1 Uloborus plumipes
GTCGTAATTACTGGCAAGACGATGACGCCACAATGACGCTTACATTATTGTCACGATGACGCTTTAGCGATATAGTAAGATATCGCATTTAGGGGCAAAACGATGACGCCACAATGACGCTTACGTTATCGCTGTAATATCGCACACGATATCGCCAAGATGTTTTACGATCTGTCGGATTAGGCATCGTTAGATATCGTGAGCCGTTGACGCAGCGATATAGCATTGGTAATTTTGCGATATCGTCGTACGATATGTGCTACTAGGGTACTGTGTGCAAGGTTGTAATTTTAAATTAATGAAATTAGTGCACCAAATGTGAATAAGATATTAGGTATAAGGTGTAGGAACATTATTCTCTGCGTTGTTATGCAAATAGAGTGCCAATTTTATCTCAAAATTACGCACCACATTTCTTATATTTCAAATGACTAGCTTCAAATTGATTCGACCAAAAAAAAAGAAAGGAAGAAAGAAAGAGAAGAAGAAAAAAATAATAATAAAAGCACTTTTACAAGTTCAAAAACACAGAAAATATTAAAAGATCAAACTGCAAAAATCATCATATGCGAATTTTTTTTTACGCTTAATCTTTTTTTTAACAGTCTGACTTAACAAATTCTTCACTGACTTAATACGGAGGAGAAAATCACCATGCATGACCTCACTCGATATCGTACTTATATAGTAAAGAAGCGAAAGCGTTATCTAGTGCGAGTGCGGTCATGCTTCGGGCTACCAATTAGACGTTCAGACTTCACATTTTGTCCAATACTTCAAGACCGAAACGAGCAGAATCTGAATGTAAATAATTCATATGAGTGAATTATTCAGTTCACCCTGAAATGGTCGTTGTGTTACGTTACAAGTCCATTACGGACTCTCAGATTTTTTTAAAATATCGAGCTGCCATCGTTGTGAAGCATTCAAACTATTATTACAGTGTTTGACCTGTTTTGGAACGACCCCTAGGAGACACTGGAACGAGAACGAGAAACTGGAAAACTCGTCAAGGGGTCCACGGAGCAAGCAAGTTTGAGAACCCTTAAACTAACACTACTGTTTAAATTTCACATTCATTTTTTTAAATTCTGATGAAAGTTCTAACAGCCAAGGGGGTTCCTTCTTTCCAAAGCAGTTATTCAAATCTCACGTTAAGTGCAGCAGTATTTTTAGGATGTTTTCGTATCACTTTCGAAAGACACTGAAATCTCCACGGGGCGTTTTTCCATGCACATCATTGCCTATGCATCATTTGCAGTGTATGCCCCTTGTTCTAACCGCCCCCTGCTACCGGCTGCCTAATGACGGCGCCGATGGAAGTTTCGGTTCTCATCGGCTCATTAGCCTGGGTCATCAGCACGGCAGCGGGCCCGGCGCATGCGCGGCGGGGTTTTGGATCCGGTTCGAAAGGGTGGCAAACGATTCCTAGGGCGATCCAAAAACTCCGCCCGGGCGTTCTGCTGCACTCTTTTCTCGCAGAAATGCCGCTCTCGCCGGGCGTTCGTTTTCGATTTCACTTTTAGGAAAGCAATGGAAAGCATACAAACATTTTAATGACTACTGAAACTTTGCTTTCTCGCTGCGAGCCCTTCTCCCCTTCCTTCGTTAGTTTCCGCTTTATGCTAAGCTTACATCCGCTTGGTGTCAAAGCTATGATTTTTAATCAGGTTACTTGCAGAGCCGTTATGCAAGGGAAAGGTTTTTGGGGCTCAAACCCCCACCAAAAATTTTTCCAAAAACTTTCGTGATTTTTTTTTTTTTTTTTGGAAAACTTTATTATTGTAATTATTTTTAAATTTCGGATCTTATCTTTTCAAACGGAAGAAATTGGAAACTCGTATAGAAAACTATAGTACAGAAGGAACAATGTTACATCGAAATATTAGTTTTTAGTTTTGGTACTCAGTTTATGCTTTCAAAGAAAAAAAGTAAAGTTTTCGCTTTGGTTCAGGTATAGAGAGCAAAGAGAAAAACTCTCTCGCTCAAACGATCTATTAAAATAAATATCAATAATACACGAATGGAATCATATTTTGTTGATCGTAACAGGTTCTTCAATAAAAGTCTTTGATAAAATCCTCCCCACAACAAAAGTCTGGCTAACTACGGCTGTGGTGACTTGTTATTACTTTGTTGTGAGTTCTTAAAAGTATATACTAGTTTAGCTAATCGTTGTTGAAAGTATTGTTATTTCAAAAGCATTGAACCACTGCGCAGCATTTCACCTTTCGCCCAAGGAGAAATTTACTCGGAAAATTCATCATATGAAAGAAATTTGTTGATTTTTTTATTTGCAAGATATTGCTATTGTTACTATGTTGCACAAAGGTATTTATTCACTTCATAAACAACAACGTTGAAAAAGTCAGAAAAAATATTATGCGCGTAAATACATGCACGTGCTTTAAAGTTATAAGGAACGCTTTTTTATTCTTTTCCGCCAAGAAACGCTTGCCGGAAAAATCGCTCTTATAAAGTTTCTAGAATTGTGTATCATCGCCAAAGATATGATGATAAACAGAACGGAATAGGGAAAAAGCCCTAATCGGTGAATGTGTTTTTTCAAAATGTAACGCAACTCAAAATTATTCAGAGAAGTATACTGCCGTGTTAAGCGCAAAAGTGGTGTCTGCAGACGACCTCAAACTGAGACAAAACTCTTTAAAGTTTTGCGCCACCATGTATTTGATTCAGGAGGTATTTTTTCGAATTTTTTAGAAATACTTCCAGTTCTCGAATGACCATAAAACATTGTATTTTTTAAAAATACATCACATAGAACCACCTGGTGTCAATAACTCAATTTCGTCAAAATGTGCAGATACGACTTTTGTGCTTAGCACGGCAGTATAAGCTTCATTCTCGAAATGTGAAGTTTTTTTTTTTTTTTTTTGCATTTAGCATAAGAGCAAACTTTGTACTTTGGTTTTAGGCATAGGACTATACACTATTTTGTTGTTAGTACTGTTCATTAAAATAAAGATGAAAGAAGCAGACGGTATCCCATTAGTTGTGAATCATTTCATTTCATCTTTTACGTTTGTTATTAATTAATTAATGTTTTTTTTTACAATGATAAAATATATTTATCCTTTGATGTAGATGAGCTTTGTATTCTGCTTCGTTAGAAGCAATTATATTAAGTGTTCGAATCATCATACAAATTTCAAGCGAGTTTCATCCTATTAGATTTTAATGTGTTTTAAAGTGGTTCAAAAATCGAAATGATGGAGAAAATTGTTCCCATAAATAATGTCAATTTTACAAAATGTTATGCTTTCAAGAGAAAAACTCGGATTTGCAAGTGTTTTTGTTTACGAGGTTTAAGGTATATAATCTGTTTTCTGAAACCTCCCCCCCCCCCTCCTCCTGTTTTAAATGTCCGTATTCTATAGATAGGAGGAATGCTCTCGATATGTAGTGTTCAGTAATAAGATCAAAAGAGTTTAAAAACCGGACGTAAAATTGGCATTTGGATAATCGGATAATGCACCTGGTTGGAATTCGTGCATTCAATTAAATGATCAAAAATCAAGCATCATTGAAAAATTCCAGTGCATCCGGAATGAAGTCAGTTAGCGTTTCTGAAAAATTGATCGCAGTGTTTTGAAGTTTGAGAATCTCTGATCTAAGCAATAAATTTTAAATTATTTTTCATTTATTATAAGCTTACTCGCTAACACTTGTCATTTCTATTGTATTTATGACAAATAAGTACTAATATGTTTTCGCACGGATAATTTAACTGGTAGCTGCGGAAAAAAGTGAAAGGAAGGAACAAATAAAAGTGTCGAATGTGATATAAAATGCATTGAAAATAATTGATAAAGGAGAATTAGGCGTGATTACTCGGAAAACAAGTGCATAACGAGGCAGTGCATCTGCGCCAGATAAAATCGCGTGACAGTAGCTTGCGTGATAATTCTTTCCACTCTCAAGGGAGGGAAGAGGGGTCTGTACTGGGGGGGGGGGTAGAATAAATTCTGATCGGAATGCCTTGCAATTATGAACGCGACGGTGAAGAACAAAATGGTTTTCACAAATGGCCTTGATTTGGGGATTGGTCTTTCTCTGGAACATGACACACTTTATCTTTGATGCTGCCAAAATTTTTTCAAGCGAAGCAGACAAATTAATAAGTAGTGTTTAAGAAGTCATTAAATATACTGCCATTTGAATGACTTACGGCATTTGATCTGATCTTTGACCTTGAACCTTGCCGGAGAGGACTTTTTCTTCATTACACTGACTTTTATTTTTATATTGCTTTAATTACCTCCAGGTAATTATGTACAATGATTGGCAACGACCGCAAGAAGCGGATTAATCTTTTTTCTTTTTTTTTTTGCTTGCAATTGACAGTAACAGCAGATGCTGTCGATTGTTGTAAAAGAAAATTTGATAGTTCTTTCAGAACAATGGAATTTCGCACAAGTAAATCTTGCTTCGCATTTACTTTTCGAACTATATTTTAAAAACATGTCAAAGAACCGATGACGATAATGTGATGGCAATTAAAGCGTAAGGAAATTTCTGCTTTACACAATGGGTTATAATAGCACGTGGGTATTTTATTCCAGTTCTAACGTTTTTTAATTGCAACCCTGCTGATAAAATATAATATGAAGAATTTTTTTGTCTTTCGGGCGCATTTGAAATATTTTTTAATGATCGTTTTTGACTCATGAATAAGGAGTTTTGTTTTACATTAAAAAATATATTTCTGTGTTTAATTATGTAAAACAAGGTTTACTGAAAATTTCAATGCTCATGTGTTTTGAATTAGGAAAAGTTAATTATTGAAAAACTTAATTTCCATAGATGAATAAAAATCTCAGTTTGGTTATCTCAAACTCTGGTATATTTTCTTTTTTCTGCTTAACTGGGGCAAAAAATCTATGTTGAAATAACATCTTACATACTCTCGAACTGTAATAATCTTGCACCACAATACTCTTTTATTTGTTAAAAAACAATATGTGAAATGACGTCTAGGCTCCCACATCGCTGTTCTTTTTTTAGATGAAAGATCAGATTTGGATAGAGTATAAACTATTTTAATCTAAAAGTCCTCCCCTGGTGTCATTTTTCTGTGAGGTGACAATCAAAGTGGATTTAAGATCTTATGAAAGTTATAAATACAGTAACCTCTCGTTACATCGAGCCTCGTTATATCGATCATTTCCTTTGTCTCCCGAAAAATTATACATAATTAAAAAACAATGTTTCTTTACATTTGGCATCACATTTCTGAGAGAAAGTGTTTTGTTCTTTTTCAAATCAGAAAAAAAAAAAAAAAAAAAAACGGCATATTGTCTATAATCTTAACTCGTTGCACATTAAGCTTTCTTTCGATTCGTATTCCACCATAAAACAATAAAAATAATTCTTATTATTGTATTTATTTATTTATTTATTTAAATTTAAAAGGAAACATTTGCAGCCTAACATTCTTTCGTTTTTATTAAGAAAACCGTTTGAAATATGAGGAGAAAGTAATCTTTTTGTAAGTGCACATGTCATTAATTTTTTCTGACTTCAGTATATCGCGTTTTCGGAATTATCGTGCTTTTTTGCTTCAATTCTGAAAAGTCTTCAATATAAAATTATATTTATTCTCCAAACATGAAACAGTTTATCATTAATGCAATATTTATCATGATTATATGCAATATTTATCATGTTCCAAACCTTAAGTCACGCCGTGAACTTTTGTGTCTTCTTTTTTTTTATAAAGCACTTAACAATCTAATTGACTGCTCAGATATTATTAATTCCATCCATTTTGCTGTTCCAAATAGAACTCTTAGGAGTCATCTGTGTTTTAAAAATATTTTTACAAAGTTTAATTATGTTGATAATGTTTGCCTTTTTAAATTTTATAAACTTTTTAACTCTCATTGTCTCGTTTTGGATATTTTTAATATGTCTTTTAATAATTTTAAGTCTATTTGTTTTAGTATTTTAAATGTGTAATTTGTTTTAATTCGTTTGTTGTCTTTTAAATATATACAAAATTTTAACTCCTTGTCGTGTCTCAGATATTTTTAACATGCCTTTTAATTGTTCTAAGTCTATATGTTTCAATATTTTTATTGTATAATTTGCTTTATTTGTTCTTGTTATACTTTCCACTGTAATTGGATTAGTCTATAGTGAGCAATACTTTAAATAAATTAATTAATTAATCAATAACAAGCTCATCCTACAATGCGTTCATGATTTGTATTCGTCTTTTAAAGCATTGTACCAGCCACATTAAACTTTCGTTACATCATATACAAAAAAAAAAAAAAAAAAAAAAAAAAAAGTTGATTCTGAAAAGTGTATGAACTTCACTTTTACATACAGCGTCAAAAGTTCTTTTTTCTTTTATGTATGTGGCGGAGAGGGGGAGGGGGGGGGGGCGTGTGTGTGAGGGCAACACCATAACGTACTTCTCCAGGTGATCACCGGCCTTAGTAACGCCACTGCGGTTAATTTTATGAAACTTCTCTTTCTGAAAAATGGTTTGTTGGTATTGAGCAGCTTTAAGAATTGAACTCTTGTTTTCTCTTTATTATTGTTTATTTTCCTTTGTCAAAGCGTTTTTAATTTTTTTGTTTTTTGTTTAGTTATTTTTCTTTTAATTACTATTTTTTTCTCGGAAAAACCATGGCATAATATTTGCTCTCCTTTTTCACACTATTGCTTCCCCCTAGAAAATGTTTGCCAGCCTCTGTTTCAAGATGCCATCCAACCTTCGTTACTCATTTACTTTGACCTTGAGAAAGCGAAGATGAGTGAAGAGAGATTAAAAAAAGAATTACCAATAACCTGTTCGCTTACCTAACCCCCTCTTTAATACCCACCTGAAATCTGCGTGATAGAGAGCAGCTACTGGTTTACAGACGCCAGCGCTGATGCCGGGCCTATGTTTGCAATTTGTCAAAACTGTGTCCGGGATATGATGGGATTCTTATTTGCAGTAGACTTTTTTTTCCCTCCAGCAGCATTAGTTTATTTATTTTTTTCTCTTCACTTCGTTTCATTAAGTGAGGCTTTGCGAAAGTAATGACGTTATTTTCATTTAAATGGTTCGGCTAACACAGGAACAAATAAAACGGGAACGAATCTGTGTCATGAATAGAATGGACGGAGTATAAAATGTACCATTTAGATGAAAAAAATTCTAAACGGACTAGCAGTTTTTTTTTTTTTTTTTAAATAATTGTTCAGTATTTATCCACGTGTTCTGCGAAGTGGAGGTAAAATCGAGGCATTGCTAACGATAACTTCATAACTTAAGGGCAATTCTATTTTGATAGAAATACCGTTTGTCGCAAAAAACAACCTCTAACTCTTCATATGTTTGATAGTTGTTTCATTTTATAAACTTTGTGAGAAGCATGGACTCAACTTCTAAATATCGCAATAAATTTTTGAAAACTTTCTTGGAATATTATTTTGATATTATTTTTGTCTGAAAGAAAAATTATATTTATTGCTTGTTTCTGGCACCGTTCAAAGTGCAATTGCAATATATTGAGTTATATTTCATGCTTATAATTAAGTGCAAAAAATGAAATAACATTCTAATTATTTTAAATCCTTGTTGGCTGTTTTGAGTAAAATTAATACGTCCGTTACAGTGAAAATACGCTGAAGTAAACAGAAAATCGTGAGCTATACTCTAAATTTTCTCTTCCCTCCATTTTTTTTTCTTATTTTAATACAAATCTCATTTGTTATAAAAGATTTTTCCCCACGTTGTACGTTATTAATATTTTATCAACGATTGAACACACAAAGGTACAGAAATAAATTTTTTTAAATTGTTTTATTTTATACTACCATCCTTAAAGCATAGTTTTAAAACTCCTATTGTGCACAAGACACGATTTATACTTAACCTTACCCTTAACACGATTCTTAACACGAATACCCTTAAATATTAATAATTTTTAATACGTTTTAAAGAAGCAGGTGCGCTTATATACTTACGTTTGGAGTCATATTTCTTAAATTCATATTTATTTTCGTTATTTAAACCTTCCCAAAGCTTAAAAGCTTTTCTTGATTCCCTTATATATTACCTTTTGTTAAATCTCTTAAATTCTGAGTTTAATCAATCTACACTAAGTTCGGGAGCCAAAGGACGATAACAACGAAAAACCAAGAAGCAATTTTAGTTGAAACGGCAATAAAACCCCCCAGAGCAAACATCCAATTATTTTTTACCCATAAAAAAAATCTAAATGCACCGAAATCATTTTTCTGCAGCTGGAATTCGTTGCATCGTTCAAAGCTGGCGTTTAATGAGCTATATGGGAGAGCAACGAAACCCGAAGTAAAAACAGCAATCATCATTTGTATTCATGGCTGAAAATCTTCTCCACACACAATCTGGAAGCAATTTTTTAGTTTTATTTCCACGCAGTCAAATTTGAGGCCAATTTGCGATCTGGCCAATTTGCGACTGATTGTCAATCATTTGCCTCCCGTGCATTCCGCCCCCATAAGAAAGAAAAAAAAAGAAAGCGTGTGCTCAAGAAAATGCCGCCTTTCACATAATACAAAGTCAAAATACCGCGAACAGTTGTATAAATCATAGGCTAAAAGAGCATTTTCTGAGACGAAAGGCTGTTAAAAAGTCGAAAAAAGAAGATAGCATCAAACAAAATAAAACGCAACACATCCGTGGTAATAATGGCAGAAAAGAAAAATAGTTGATCTGCTTCAACGACTTGAATTTGAAAAAAAAGGCTTAGCTTGGGAAAGTTTTATTTATTTATTTATTTATTCTCTTATTTCTGCTGTTCAGCTTTTTCGCGTTTACTTGTATTTATTTTCACTAGCGCTGGTCGTTCGTAATGTAATTATATGTTTTCGTTAGAAAGTCTAACGAAGAAAAAAAAAAAAAAACGTGGAAATTGGATATTTCAGCGACGAAACACTTGTTTAGCATTCGTCTACTACTTCTTTTTGCAAAAGAAAACCATTTTAATGACGTTTATCTGTTGAAATAGATCCTTTTCTTAATGATAATAAAACAAGTAATACCTGTTGTTAAAGAAATAGTTTAAGGATGCAAAATGAAACGGTAGGAATTTTAGTTGAATTTTCGAAACAAAGGACTGCATTCCTCCCTCCTCCCTCCCTCCGGCATATACGAATAATAGAGCAGAGCATATTTACTTGGAAATCCTTTTAGTTCTCTGAATGAATAAGAGTTTTTGATGAGGCAAATATAAAATCAAAGTCTAAAGAGAGCAAAAAACACATATTTTAATGGTGTTGCTTCTCTTATTTGTTGAATATCGAAGGAGTTATTAGTAATATTAGAAACTTTGCCTTTTTTGGGAGGGGAAAACGAGCATCTATCGATCTTCGGCTTCAAATTTATTTCCACACAAAATTTTTCTTTTTTGATATTTTATCTGGATTTAAAAAAATCAATAAATTAACACAGAATGAAAAAAATAAACTGAAATCACATAGTTAATAAATAAATAAATGAAGGAAGATGTCAAACAGAAGTAGTTAATTTTAGGTTAGGTTCTTAGGGGATCGGAGAGGGGGACGATGCGGGGTTCAGCTTCAGAAAAAAAATTCAAAGTAGAATCAATGACGAGGAAAAGATTCGGAAAATTTGGTATGATAGTAAAGTTTTAAAATTTAAATAATTTGAAAGATTTAGAAAAATTACTTTCCTGTAAAAAACTGAGAGAGAAACAATTTTCGCCTGAAGATTTTAGAGAAAAGGAACTTTCAAGTAACTGTAAGAGAAAAATAATTGTCTTGTGAAGAATTCTCAGAAAAAAACTTCCCGGAGGAGGGTTTGAGGAAAAAAAAAAGCTGTGAATAAAATATGTTTAAAAAAATGTTTTTCAACAATTTTTGAAGGAAAAAAATATTCATAAACGATTTAATAATTGTTTTTACTGCATTATTAGCGATTAATCTCGTACTTTAATAAAAGTTGCCACTCTTGGTCAGGACAATTAATGAGGAACAAAATGAAATAAATAAATGCATAAATAAGATAATTAAATAAGTTTAAAGAATAAGTATTCTAGAGGATAAATAAGCAATGGAATCTAGTTCCTTAAATGTATTTAGAGTCGTATCTGAAGCAGTTACTAAGGAGAAAATTTATGCCTTTCATGCATTTAGGAAATACAATAAAGAATTCATGTTGTTTAACGTCAATAGAATGTATGCTTGGAAGGAGGGGGGGGGGGAGGTGAATTGTACTACATGTGAAATGATATTTGTTCATGGTGAAGATTAGATTTGTCCTTGTTGAATATATTCCTAAGGATATTAGAAATACTTGTAATAAATTAGATATTACATTTTCGCTAAATTACATTCCTCAGATATTCTATGCTCGCTAAGCACATTTAGCCGACTAACTAAACACGGATCAAACGATGGGTCCCCCAGTTTCATGAGGTACTTAACATGGCTGTTAATAACAGCTTGCGACAAAGTTACGTCCCCTACAGCCCTCGGCTACAGGAATTTAATCACTAGCAGCGCTACAGTTTCGATTGTCCTTGAAGATAGATCCAAAATGAGAAGATTCGGCTAGTTTTTTCTGCCTCCTTAGCTCGAGGCACAGGGCTCGAATTGTGGGAAAGGAACCCGACGCTCATCAATAAAGATGACAAGAAAAATGCTGTATTGATTGGATATATAAGAGAATGAATCGATTCCGGTCCCGGATGTAGGTGATTATGTCGCGATATCAAAGCAATTGATTCTAAAAATCATCAAGGTATCTCTTTTTCAATTCGAGAAACCATTTTTTACGGAACATTAGCGGTAATTAATTGTTGCGTAATATTATTTCGTTCAAGTACAAAATTAGCTATTTCTGAATTGCACAAGCTTTCAATAGAGTCATTCCGAGCATCTTTGAGCAAGTCCAGATAACTTTGCACCGCTTCATATTTTTTACAGCATAATGTACTTTAAAATCTTAATGCGTAGAAATCTTATTTTATGATCTCGATGAATCACCAAGTCTTCTTGTTTTTTTTTCTTCCTAACCCAAATTAACTAAAAAATATGATGAAGTGACCCTGGCTCATAGCAGAGTGCGTGTATCAATGATATGTATGACAACTAATTCAAAAAATCGTGGTCAAAATAAAATTTTGAACTTTCTGAGTTTCGAGTGAACTCTAAATGTGAAGAAATTACCTAACAGTAGGCTCCTTTTCATAAAATACACACTATTATCAAACGTTTGCTCCACTTTAAAAAGTGTCATATTGAGGGTAAGATATTAAAGTTCCATAAAGTACTGCATTTAAAGCATCTTCTTTTAAATTCTATCTACATTTATGAAAAAAAGTAACACAATTTTCTTAAATATTTAAAGATTCAGAAGAATTATAAGTTCAAGATTTGGGACTCAAATAACTGACTTAAATATTGCAACATAATTATTTGAGTTTGATGAGGAATTAAAAATACTTGGATTATCTGAGTTATGCAAAAAAGTTTATGCAGCCGAGGTTCCAATTTAAAAGTGTTAAATGCACAGTAATAAACAGTAAAACTAGCAATTTTACAGTTTATTACAGTAAAGTTAGCAGTTTTACAGTTCAATGCCGAAAATTTGGTTGTATTATACTGTACAAGCAACAGTTAAATATTAGAAGCAGAGGTTCCAATTTAAAATTGTAAAATGCACGGTAATGAACTGTAAAAATAGCAATTTTACAGTTTATTACTATAAAATTAGCTGTATAACATTGTAAAAACAACATTCATCTTTTACAGTATAGTGATTTAAAAAAAAAAAAGAAATGTAGCTTGCACACATACGTTTCAAGGTTTCATGTAGTTGCTACAAAATACATATGTACGGAGCAGAAATCGTAGTAATTTCTGGACTAAGGAGAATTTTAATACTTTTCCAAACTTTTGTATTCCAGTTTTGCACCCTTTATTTATTTTTGAAACTTTTACTTCCTTTAAGTTTAAAAAAAAGCTCGAACAAGTACTTAATACTTTTACGTATCTCTACTTTTAACGTAATTTGTATTTCACATTCCTAAGAAAATCTTGAATAAGCAGAAGATTGAAACTTTTCTAAACATTTATTTAATATTTATGTCAAGTAACATGTATTTAAAGTTTCCTTGAATGCTTTTCATTATTTCAATGTTTAAAAATATTTCTATCTTGCTGAATACATTCAAGTTGGATTAAATAGCTAGTACGACACTGTACAAAATAAAGTGTTGCTTTTACATTATAATACTGGCGGCAGAGATTCCAGTTTAAAACTCTAAAATGCACAGTAACAAGCTGTAACATTAGCTGTAATTACTGCTAGTTTTGCAGTTTATTACTGTGTATTTTACTGTTTTAAACTGGAGCCTCTGCTGCCAGTATTATAATGTAAAAGCAACAGTCTATTTTTTCATTGTAAAGTAAAATACAATACATGACTCCAGATCAAAAATAACATTTTTTTTTTTTTTTTGAGCAACTTAAATTGGATGTGCGTCTTAAAAAATAGATTTATATGCGTTTATAAATAAAGCGTCTCATTTCTTCTCTTATTGAGAACTTTCTCTATTTGCCAAAATGAGCCCCTGTTGCTCCAGAAAAGGCGTTTCGTATTTTCATTGGTGGGTTGAATTTCGAGTATCTAAAGGAGGCCTCTGTAGGATGTAAATCCTACTTCTATGCACTAAAATGAAAAAAAAAAAAAGGACTCCATGTGTCTTACGCAAGCTTTGAGGTGTTATCTGGGAGTCTACCTTCATTTGAAATTCAGCTCAGTGTTCGGATTTGCAATTGAGGTTAAAGAAAGGAAAGATCATAAAAAGTGAAAATGACTCTTTCCTTATAAACTATCGTCTCAGAAGAAATATGGTTGTGTGTTTTGTTATGATTCATTTAAAGTGGAAATATGTGTCACTTACTTTCAAAAATATTTTTTCTCTTCGACGAAAATGGTCGATTCTTAAGTAGTTTCTATGAAGCATAACTCGTTGTATTGTGTCTTGTTATAATTCATTTAAAGTGAAAATATGTGTCATTTGCTTTCAAAAATAAGTTTACTCTTAGACAAAAATGGTGGATTCTAAAGTAGCTTTGATGAAACAGAGCTTTTAGCGGTTCTCAGAGCTGCACGGTGGTGAAAATTAATTTATGAAAACATAGCTTTTGGGTGAAAACTTTTTCAATATTTATTGAAAATGTGTGCGATTGAATCATGAAAACATATCTTCTGAGGAATTTGTTTTCCAATTCCCATTGAAATGAGTTAAATTTTATATATTATACGTGCTATAGTGGAAATTAATACAAAAAAACATCTTTTGGAAAAGTCCTGCCTCCAGCTCGGTTACTGTCTAAGCCTGACTAGTGATTACTAATGAGGATGAAAAAAACTAGTATCGGGATGATCGGCAGAGTTGGTGATGTGTTTCATGCAGCAATTGTTGCTTTGAGTAGTAATTATAGACCAAAATATCAACAAGCAACTTGAATTTCTTTCACTGAGTATATTGATAAAGCGTAGAAAGTCAAAAACAAGCCTAAATTTTACAAGGGGTTACATCTGAACTGATTAAGTTAGTGTTCAGACTTGTTATTAAAAATAAATACGAGGAACATCGAACTTAGCTACTGCTAGTAAGAATAACCATCTCCATTTTT
Organism: Uloborus plumipes; assembly: GCA_038373865.1. Lineage (NCBI taxonomy): Eukaryota > Metazoa > Arthropoda > Arachnida > Araneae > Uloboridae > Uloborus > Uloborus plumipes. The sequence continues at coordinate 13,672 of JAXGGA010002546.1, forward strand.
GTATTACAAAAACAAACCATTACACATTTTATCAATTTGTAACGATGTCTTTATTGATAACTCATGGAACACACTCATTTTCGAAACTAGTGTGTAAATTTCAAGTATGGCAATATATTTCTCCACTCCATTCAACCGATCAATATCAGTCACCGCCACAAACAGTTTTCAACCGGAAGTCAACAATACCAGTCAGTGGACGGGAGAATTGTGGTAACTGCCTTAGTTGAGCAACAAAAACAACACCTCGTAAATCGAGTGAAAAAATCTCATCGAATCCATAAAGCCGTTCTATCCCCGAACTGGAAAGAACAAAAGATTCTCATTCCTTTGATCCTCGTAATAGTTATTGTTGTTCTGTCCCAGATTCCTTACAAAATCATCACAAAGGAATGGCGAAGCTTCTTTTTTGCTTTCGTCCTCCAAATCGCTCACTTGAAAAAATCTCAATCACTGGCTGTCCGAAGTTTTAGTTGCTCTGGAACCTTTCAAAGAGATTTTTTTTCTTCAGCTAGCCATATGGTTGAGTAAGAAACGGGATAAGAGTACAGTGTTCAGACATCCAAGAGACAAACTTTTCTGTGTATGTCATTTAATCAGGGCTTTATTACTGAATAGGCTTACTAGGACATTGCCTCCACTATTCAGGGACCCCAACTGACTCAAATTTCTTTAGTCTGTGGCGTAATTTGTTTTAGCAGATGGATTAAAGTGTTAAGTTTGAATATAAGGTGCCCCAAGAAAGTATTTGACCTAGGCCCCCTGATATTTTAATCGGGACATGCATTTAATGTGGTTTCAGAGCTGAATTAACTTTACTAGCTCCTAGAGATAACTTTGAGAAGAGAAGCAGTTACACAGGCACGACAACAATCACACTACTATCGGTAAAAATTACAACCCATGCAAACCAAGCTAAACTTGTAGGAAATACGAAACAGCTGAGCGTATATAAATCTCATTGTCGTTGTAAAACAATCATGTATGAACTCGTTTCGGTTAAAGGTGCGTCCCTTGGGGAATTTTTATTTTTGGAAAATTTAATTTATTTATCTCTATTGCAAATTAAAAATTTCGTGCGACAACCAACAACTTTAATTTCTGAATTCTGGTGTAGTATACTTGTTGATATTTCCATTGTATTGGATTTCACTAAAGCTTCAAAACAAAGAAATCGTTTTCATTACACATCTAGATTAAAAATGAGAAATTTGAGGGAAATTTTTAGAAAATCTAATTCGTGCGACAATCAACAACTTTAATTTCTGAATTCTGGTGTAGTATACTTGTTGATATTTCCATTGTATTGGATTTCACTAAAGCTTCAAAACAAAGAAATCGTTTTCATTACACATCTAGATTAAAAATGAGAAATTTGAGGGAAATTGTTGTGAAAAAATAATGTAAAGTCTACTGTAAGTGCCATTTGTGGAAGAGAATCAGATATGTTTTTTTCAGTACACTTAAACTCTGACATATGTGTAAGTTTTCTTTACAATTTCAGAGAGTAAAAAAAAAAGAATCTTGAAAGGAAAACCGTTGAAGAATAAATTACGTGTCTGATCTTTCAAGGTATTCCTTCCAAAATAAAATATTTAAAAATCTGCTTTTTACTACAACATGGAGATATCCTCAACAGTAATTAATACACCGTCAATACTTGTCATTAAATAAATGTGCCTGATAACAAATACTCTCCGGAATTTCCCAGATCGCTAGATAAAAGCATCCCACTGATCTACCTTAAGGCTACAATGGAGTCTTAAAATGCGAAAAATTGACCAAAATTTTGATTTTTCAGTTTTTTCTTAAAATTAATCTCTGAACTGTGCGTAATTCATAGCAAAAAAAAAAATTCAATTCGCACTATTTTTACCGAAGTTATAAGCTATTCTTTCAGTATTCTGTCAGTACATTTGTAACCAAATGTTTCATTTAAATGCATATATCTCAGAATCGTAAAATATAAATTCATGCGTATCTTCCAAGTGCTCCATGCAGTTCAATATATGTTTAATCACTCTGAGTTTTTTTCAGCTTGATCAAAATATACAAATAAAAAAAAGTTGGGGAGCAAATTTTCAGTATTCTCATTTCTTTTTTTTTAAATCAGCTTTAAATCCAAATTTTATTGACGTTTTTCAGAAAAATTGGAAATTTTAACAAGAACTCAGTTTTTGACACATTTTTCCCTAAATATTGTGGTTAATGAAATTTTGCTCCCCAACTTTTCTTTAAATATGAAATAGGCATCTAGAAAAATTGAAAGAATCAAGTTTTTAAAAAAATTGGTCTGCATGGAGTGGTTTTTGCGGTTCAAATATTTACGATTAAAAAATACAGTATTCTCTGTATTTCAAAAACTATTTAGAAATTTACAACAAAACTTTATATATTACTTCTCCTCATAAGGGTCTAAAACTCATAAAAAATTCAGAACTGTATCTTCAAAATTGAAAAAAATGATTTTCAGACTCCATTGTAGCCTTAACATCTCTGTCATTGACGGCACAAAGAAAAGATCCTTAACGATAGAACAACTCCCAAAAGAGTGCCTTGACTCTGCAATATCCTTCAATACTGAAGCAATGACCGGCCATCAGGATATTCGAAGGTAAAAAAAGAGGCGTCTTCTCCATTTAATTAACGATGTCAAAATCAGCGTTCTACATGCAATGATAAGTATTGAAAGACGTCTTTGGGGCTCAAGAAATTGATTCATCTTCGGTGTAACCGTGAGATCATCCTTCGCATTCCAGATACGCAATTGCCAATTGTTGGATTTCTGACTTTTTGCTTATAGAAGAAAAAGAGGTTGATGATTCTGTTTCTGTGGTACACTTGACCATGTGCTAGTTCAAGCAATGGATGAACATAAACAATGTTTTTTTGATAAAGGGATTGTGTTAAACTGAGAGCCAATACCTGAATTGTAAGTTTCTATAAAGGTTAAATAGAAAACAACAACTTTTAATTGCACAAAACTACACTAAAGTATGAATGTTGTTTTTACAGTATAATACAGCTAATTTTACAGTAATAAACTAAAAATTTCTAAATTTTACAGGAATAAACTAAAATTTCTACTTTCACGGCACTAAACTGTAAAATTGCTAATTTTGCAGTAAAAAACTTCCAACTAGCTAGTTTTACTGTTTTAAACTGGAACCTCTGCTTCAGTATTCTACTTTTGTTTTGACAGTATAATGCAGCTAAATTTTATGGAAATAAACTATAAAATTTCTAACTTTACAGTAAGAAACTAAAATTGCTAGTTTCACAGTTTATTACTGTGCTTTTTACAGTTTTAAATTGGAACCTCGGTTGACTGTATTATACTGTAAAACAATAGTTCATTTTTTTTCAGTGTAGCTGGTTACTGTATACACAAGTTTCGGTGTTAAATGGAACGCCTTTTTCAATCCTTTTGTCGACTGTCTTTTCATCCATAAGTATATAAGCATTGGAAATGGCGTTTCTTGTAACACCAAAACACGTGTATGCTGTTACCTGCTAAAGTTTTGTGAGATCAAACGCTGTTATTTTTAATTTTACTTCCCTGCACAAAGATATTTATTTATTTCTTCAAAGATTGTTTGCCACATAACGCAACTAATATTTGTTGTTTCGATCAAAGTAGAGCTTTGGCTCCGAAATACCGAAAAAGAATTTTTATGAAGAGTTTTTTTTTTTTCATTTATTAACAGAGGGGGGGGGGGGATAAGATTGCCATCTAGGCCGCGAGTGTTAAGTAGTGAAAAGTAAATTTGTAATCTTACAGAAATTTACATTTCTTCACGTTACAAGGTGCTTTACTTATAAGTACTTTTCATAATTCGAAGAATATTAAGTTAGATCAATCAAGCCCATTGCTGTTATATATCGCATCATTAACCACATGCAATTTGGCTGTTTATTGTATCATACTTTATGAATCACTTACTGTCCGTCCGTTAGGCAGCGACCTAACACTCGCGAAACATTCCACTTAAAAAAGGGGTGGTGGGTTGTGAGTGGGAACTTTCCGAAGTTTTCAATTTAAAACTTGCATTTTTGCTATCATTTCAACACATTCACACACAACTAAACTATAGATTTGAAATTAGTATCGCTCCACGTTGTTTGATACGGCTCAAAATGCTTCTTATTATTCTTTCCTTTATTGTTATCTTACCTATCACCCCTATTTTTGTAAGATCAGAGAAGACCTGACGCATGCGTAAATACGCGGAAGGTTTTATCTAAGAAAATCAGACAGTAAAAAAAACTAATTTATGCGTTATTTACCTGCGATTATTTACTAAATACGCAAAAGAAGTAAGCTTCAAATCAAAGCTACGTAGGCATTATTATTATTGATTGAAATCCCAGCGTTGAGTTTCGAAATGCTATGGTATGAAAGAAAAACTAAATAAATAAAGCCTAATGCGGAAATGCACCAAACATTAACTGCACCGAAAACAGTAAATCACGTTGTCCAGTTAAAATCTTATTTCGGGTGGGTTACATTAACCTCGGGGAGGGATAAAACAGCAGAAGAAAAGGTACTCAAAAAAAAAAAAAAAAATATGCCGATCTGATACATCACGTGACCTGTTGCGGGCGCGTGCCACGGACGTCCAGTCACGATCCTTTTTTGTTTTGTTTCCTTTTCCACGAGCTAGTTCGTGAGCACTTTGGGATCGACTGTCTTATGGTAATAAGTTAATATGTGGGGGGACGACAATCCCAGAAAAACGTGATGATCGGGGAAAGGGGAGGGTCGGAAAGCGGTCACAAAACGGGCTTTTAAGTTGGAACAGAAACGTTTTTGTTAAGGATGATGCGGAGGATCAAGGTGAGAGCTGGGAGGCTCTGAATGACTTTCCAAGAGAATAAGAATTACTTCGTGGAAGGGTGATCTACGGAGTCGTTATCTACGAACTCATCAATTTGTTTTTATCGCTCTATATAAAATTTCGGAGAAGTATATTGAACAACGCACTGCTTTGCTAATGTTTTGAATGAAAGTTGACTTCAAAATAATGGCATGGTATTTGTTTATGTTGAAGAAAAAATTTGATTATTTCTGAGATTCACACAATTGGCGGATCCAGAAAATTTTCAAGGGAGGGGCGATTGATTTTGATTAGTTACTTTTTACGATGCATAGTGGTTTACAAATATCCATCACAAAGGATTTGGACTTCAAGCCCCCCCCCCCTCCCCAACTTTACTAAAACTTGCATAAAATTGCATTTTTAGAGCTTCAATATCGAAAGATTACCGGTGAAGAGTGTCCCAAGGGAGGGACGATCGCCCCTGCCTTGTATCCGCCCCTGTATCACAGTAACATATATGAGAGTTGGGAGGCTTTGAATGACTTTCCAAGAGAATAAGAATTACTTCTTGTTCGTGGAGGGGTGATCTATGTAATCGTTGGCTACGAATTCATCAATTTGTTTTTATCGCTCTATTTAAAATTTTGGAGAAGTATATTGAACAACGTACTGCATTGCTAATGTTTTGTATGAAAGTTAACTTTAAAGAAATGTTTATGATAGTTATTGCTGTTGAAGAAAAAATTTGATTATTTATTAGGATCAGTGTAATGGATGTGAGAGTTCGGAAGCTCTGAATAACTTTAAAAAGGGATATCAACTTTTAGAGAAGCATATTTAAAAATTCACAAGAGATAAAGAAAGTAATGTTATGATATTTGCTGTTGCTGCATGAAAAAAAATTGTCTGCGAGAATCCTTGAAAAAGAACGTATATGGCTAGGAAAATTCCATGATTCCTTTTTAATTGTGCTAAAACTTTTCAAATATTAATTTAATGGCTTGAATTTTGTTTTTGGTTATTTTCATTTGTAAAATTAAATTGTGAAAGTACTCAACAAATTTTTTAATTCTTCAAAGGCCTCTTATATTTTTCTTTTAGTGTTTAACTGGAAACGATTTTTTTACGAAAATGTTTAATTATTTAATTTAATTTGATGTTATTTAGCTGTTAATTGCTACATTATTTAACTGCTTTATTGATGTCATTAGTAATCTTAATATTTATGGGCGTAACTATGTTTCCACATATAATTTATACTCGCATCAAAAATGAAATGCATGTAATCGCAAAATTATCAAAAAATCGCACTAAAGAAGAAACGAGAATTTATAGGATTGAACCTTAATCTAAAAAATTAAATTTTGCCATTATTTCTGAAAAAAAAAATCTTTTCAGATTTTTATTAGGCAATTTCTATCATTCATCGAAATTGAACTTTTTGTGAAGGCTTTCTGTAATCTAATAATTATTTTCCTTGCATGCATGATTTTGTTTTTTGTTTCTCATCTTTATGTCATCATCCGATAGAAACCTTCATATTTCATTTTTAAAACAAATACATTCGTTTATAGCAGGTTATATATAACTATTACGTTTCTGCAAACAACAGACTGTTTAAAGAAACAAGTTTTTCCTTGTCAACAGATAGCCATTTTAGATTAGTGTGGAATTCATAAGTAATAGAGCTCTTCTAATTAATCATAAATTTTACAGCTTTTAAGTGCGATATTTTTGGCTGCTTTAAAAGATTAGTATTAGTAACCATTTCTAAAGAACAGAAATTACATTTTGTCCCGAAATAATTAAAGAAATAATACTGCTATTCTTTTGAAACTACAGAGAATAATATCGCACTATCCTAAAGAAAGAAATAGGAACGAAACCTGACAGTTTTATCTGTGACTTTAGAAAACAACTGGTTTTCAAATCGAGATTTTTTTCCGCCCACTTGAACGAGTGACCCACTGAGCCTTGAGCAATAAAACGAGAGACAAGTTCAATTTATTTCACATTTCTTCACTTTCAGTTCAATTTCATTTCTTTAAACTTATTTTCGATTTCATTGTCCATTTGAGAGAAACACATTTGGGGAAGACAGATAGAAAACAATTTAATTTTCCTACTTTATAAGATATTTTTTTCTTTTTTTTTTCGTATTTTCTCTTTGAACAAAACTCAACTTTCTGATATTTTAATTTTATTCGGATCCAGTAACGATCAATTTGATGTTGTTATGTAAAACATTCACAAGTCAATGAAAAGTATTTAATAAAAGACTGGTTTTTGTAACATATATTAGCATAATAATCTCAAAATGTTTAGCAATAATTCAGTGTGGTCGTTTTGTTTTGTCAATATTTGTAACAAAAAATATTGTTTTTTACAAATATTGACTTCTTGAAATATTATGTTATTGTTTTGAGTGAACTGAATTATGTGAACTAAGTTTGAATGATCCGTTTACTTTTATGCATCAGTGCAAAGTCATTGGAGTTTGCACTAATATATTGTTTGAATGGTTATGTTGTTAGAATTGCATAATGTTTGTCTGAAGTTATATGTTTTGTAACTTTCAAGATTAAAAATTTGCACTCTGTAAAAATTGATTATTGTTTTTACATTATAATATAGCTAATTTCATAGTAATAAACTGTAAAACTTGGCTAATTTTACAGTAATATACTGTAAAATTGCTAATTTTGCACTAATAAACTGTAAAATAGTTACTTTACAGTATATTACCGTGCATTTTACAGTTTTAAATCCGAACCTCTGCTGCCAGTATTATACTGTTGTTTTAACAGTATAATGCAGCTAAATTTTCGGTAACAAACTAAAATTGCTAACTTAACAGTAAAAATCTAAAATTGCTAGTTTTGCAGTATATCACCGTGCATTTTACAGTTTTAAATTGGAACCATGGCTGCCAGTATTATACTATAAAAACACTAGCTCATTTTTCACAGTGCACACTGATGTAAATATTTTATATTCGATGCGCTTTGCAAAGGCAGTTGGCAAAACTGTCTTAGAACCTATAAGCTACAAAATACGAGATACAGAAATACTGATTGACACTGCTCTTGCGTCTAAACCATGTTTCTGACTAACCTTTTGGATTTTCTATGACTGAAACTACTCGAAATCATATGATGACAGCTTTGTCAAAAAATCTTTTTATTCTGCATGAAATTCTCTTTTTTTTTATTTTAATTTTTAAGCAATAATTGTGATGATAGTCATCTTGATGATAAAATGTGACAAACGTCTGTGATATTGATATGGAGAAATATATTGAACATATTACTTTTAAAATCTATCTTTAATTTGATTGCATACGAAAAATAACATAAGTGAAATATTTCAAACGATTGAAAAGTTCCTATGATTACACTTGCTATTTGCTCAAATTACAATGTTGTAATTTTTTCATTTGTTAAAGCAAGATACTCATATTATCGAAATTTTCAACAGAAGGAAACTCAAGATCTTGACAGATTCATCTTTTATATGATCTGTGTACATTCATCGCCGATTTTCATGATCTAAGGATGAAATGTGATCTTTAGAAGTTTAAAGATGTTAACTTAAGAAGAAGCAGTAATGCAATGAAGAAAATCTAAGAAGCTTTCCGATTATAGGTTTGCCAATTGTAATGTGTTTATTAATTTTAATAGTTTATCATAAATGCTCTTTTTTTCTTTTTCAAAACGGAAAATTTCTGCCGAATTTTACTAGAAACAAAAACGAATTAAAAAATATAACATGAGGTCATCATATGGATTGTTGCATTATGAACACCAGAGCACCACTTGTCATCATGCGTTTTTACTTTCATTTTTGACCTAACTATGACGAACAAGTGGCAGCTAAAAAATGTTACATTTATTAAGCAAAACAATAGTCGCTTTTTGAAATGCTGTATCAAGAGATGTCGCATAATACTAAATTAGCTTTTCATTGAGAAACTTAATCTGTTTTCAGACAAATATTGGTAGTTTACTTTACAAACATTTTCCCCATGAAATACGTCTGATGAAATTTTTCCTTCTTTATCACGGGAGGAAGAAAAATAGTTTCATTTGACCTTATACAAAATATAAGCAGTGCATAAGAACGCTTATAACACCAACTTGGAACGAAATATCAAATGGAAGCTAGTTAAAAAGCTGTCAAGAGAACCTAGTTGAGTAAACTAAGCTGTTTTCTGCAAAACGAGTTTCGAAAAATGGACCAAGTGGAGGAGCACATGGAACACAAGGGGGAAACTCAAAAAACGTGATGAAGTAAAAGATGCCAGTCTGTTCGCTGAAAGCTGGATTGAGTTGATTATGGGAAGTTATGAGGCCAGGTAGATGACCATAGCGGGAATATTACCTCATGCTTAGCCACGGTAACGGGATTTAAATTTATTGTTCTTGTTTTGCCACTTTGTTAGTGGGATTTTATTTCCAGACGAAGCGTTTTGTCTGTTTTGTTTTTCATAAAGTGTTCCCGTTATTCTTCTCACCTCCAACACATAGTCTTTCACAAACTCTAGAAGGTCATAAAAATAATTAAAATCTTACAGACGTGTTTGCATAAATTCGTAGATGGCCTCGTTCCTCAGATAACGATTCTTTTTTTTCTCTTAATTTCTTAGTCTAATTTTAGACACCTAAAAAGAAGACGTTGGTTCATGCAGTCCCTATGGATCACGATTTTAAAGATACAATCTGTAAATCGTTGGATGGGTAGTTTGCGTCATTTAAAAAATAAAATACACTGCTATCATTTGTGATTGATTCGAGCAAAATTCACGAATTACATGATTATTTATGATTTGTTAAATTATTTTTGGTGAAAACTGATTTTTCTTAAGTAATATCAGCAGCGTAAAATTAAGTACGTTGCTGTTCTTAAAAGCACCACGGGAAATACTTAGAACAGAAATAATTCCAAAATTTATTATTTAAATTGTACTCCACTCTGTTGCTAATAATATTTTTTGCAAAGATTATCTTTCTATTTGCATGAACGAATTAGTTAAAAATGTACTACAATTAGAAACGAAATAAACGTTTGTAGCCTCCTTCAGCATGAGCGAGGAAGGCTTGCTTTCTGAGTTTAATTTAGTCGCAAATGAGTAGAAATAATTGTTCAATGAATAACTCTTTATACTGTACGCATTGAGTAAACATAATGAAAGGCAATTAGATATGATTGGTTTTTTGCAGCCTAAATGACATTAAACATTTTTTTTAAACGCGATTTCTTCATTTTATATCTCTCACACCTGACATACGTTCCGAAGATTTTTTCCCAGTTCTTCTTCACAGGTGTTCACTGGTTTCCCCTTTTTTATTCCGTTCCGCCCTTCGCAAACTATGTGGGTCTTGGCGACATCCTGTTTCAACTTTTTGTCACCTTACCAGATCTAAGCTGGAATTTTCGGTCCGTTGTGACAAATCATCCACAACGGGAGGGGGAAAGGAACACTCTCTCCAAGGTTGGAATGTGTATCCCCTCCAGGCTTTCGAGACGGTCCTCAGGTAAGAAAAAAAAATATATATATAGAATTCTCCCAACGCCGGGCCCCTTACAGGTAAGTGACAGGTGGACCAGTTGACAAGCCTCTCTAGCGTCTCGTCGGGTGTAGTTAATGTTTGCCATCCTTAGAACCTAAATGCTCTGTTGCCTCAGGTGTGTTCGAACTTTTCAGCTTGGGGCTCTCGTCTTTTTTTTTTTTTTTTGCCTTGACTCTTTTTGTCCCCAAATATTTTCGAAACACTCTTTGGTAAGGTTTTTTCTCCTAATGGGCGTGTTTTCACTTGCGGTTTTCTCTTTGCTGAGAATTTCCCGTGCGGACTGAGACAAAGAAAGTTTTTTAATTTTTAATTTATGTTTTATCGAAGGAAAAGTCGGTAGTTAATTCACAACTGTATTTTTTGTTAATTAGTTTGAAAATTAAACAATAATAATTAAAAGAAAGGTGTAAAAAAGAGTGGTCTATAAATATGATGTTTTTTCATCATTACGCACTTTTTGAGACACTGAACTAATTAAACTCTCTTTCCCTTCATGACAGGAGAAATAATAACTTTCATTTTACTAGACTGTCGAAAAACAAAAATAAATAAATAAATTTTAAAAAATTCAAAGGAGAAGAAAATAATTTTCTGAACAATAGACGAAGTTACTATTTACGTGCTAGGTACGTATAAAATACTCAGTAAGTTGATTTAAATTTTGGCTCGTACAAAATCAATTAAAAACTGACTTTTAATGCTTAATCAAATTTACTTACTGTTGATTTTCTATTGATTACCATTGAAGAGTTACTTACATATCATTGAAGATCCACAAGTCATTAGCATGGAAGAAGAAAAATAGTACTTCTCTATGTGATCAAAGATGATACTTCAAAATCTTACAGAGGTCCCAAGATCTTGAATTTTTTGGAAGATTTTTAATTACCATTACTGTTTCTAAATTCATACAACAACCAATGTAAGAATTTCTCCTATATTTTAGAAGTTTCTGCTTTATTTTATGTTAACATTAGCAGCCTCACCAGGATTTTTTTTTTTGGTTTAGAGGAGAGGGGAGGAGTTTGCCTTTTGGTTGTTCAAAGCGTTTGTACTGAGACGAGAGTGGTGAAAAAGTATATAAGTAAAAAGTATTTATGTGTATTGTTCAAGTGTATTCAGATGAAATCCATTATGAATTTTTCACCATATCCTATAGAACATGTATTTTTAACAGTAACTTTCTGGGAGGTTATGCTACTCGCTTGCACAACTGCTTTGTATATCAGGCGTTTTATTTTCCATTTATAACAGTAGAAACAAAACTATGGGATTTTGTTTCTTCTACTTTGATAAATTAATGTAATTTTAACTTTATGCGTTTTTTTTCCTTTTGCAAATAACAGACTGTTAAGTTCATTTTAAATTAAATTTTCTTAATGCTTTTAACAGCACTATCAAAGCACTAAAATAGAGAAAGAAATGCATTTTGTATAATTAAATGTTTCGAAGAATGTTATCGTCAGTTCTTTTTGAATATCATTCTTCTCTTTTCTTTCCTTAAATTGTTTACATTGTGAATGAAATATTCTCCTTAATAATTACAGTTTTTGGAAAGTCATCCATCATTTATTTGTTTTTCCGGGTTCAACTAGCCCGATGCTGATGAACTTGAATGTCCGTCAACCAACGTACGTATGCGTCAGCATCGGAAATGCGGAAGCGTTTGAACAAAAGTTCAGGTTAAGAGGAGTTTTAACTTTTCGAGAATGCGCAATTCGAACTCCTACTTCTCTCTGTGAGAATTTAACCTCCACCAAGAAATCGAGTTCTGACCAGAAATCTCCGAATTGGGTGCAGGTTGCCAACCGCAAAGTGTGCTCGCCCAAATGACCACCGCCAACCGCGAGGCAAAAGCAAGCTTACCCATTTAGCCTTACAGTTGCACCTAGAAGTACTGAGGGAAAAACTGACGAAATGCTTTTTCGGATTTGTTATTGGGAAGTTTCGATTTCGCTGCGTTCACAGAGGCAAATGTTCAAACTAAATTTCCGATGCTTGGAAAGACGTTCAAGTGAAAATGGATACCTATGTAATCTGTATGAAGGACATGAATCGTGTCTACTGTCGTAATGGATGTAGACAGCAAGATTATGTAACTAGTCAAGAGGAATTTATTTCTATACACCAAATTACAGTTAATGAATTAAAAAACAAAGATAATTTTCTCAAAAATAAATGAATAAAAGAAATGATTTGTCACTTGCTATGCGTTCGTTGTAAATACTACACATATTCTTTTAGAGGGGGGGGGGGGGCTGATTTTTTTCCTGGATACTTTACATTTTACAAACAGCATGAAAAGTTTTATATTTTTCGCATTGTGAGGAAAATTTACGTTATATGCATTATTATATGAGACTTTATTACTTGTCCATCACTTTGATATATACAGTGGTTCACAAAAGTGTCCGTTCCGTTATTGAGGAGAGTTGTTATTGAAATTTTACTACTTCAGGTTCACATCTTTTTTAACCTAATAATGGCGTTTTACTTCATTTTCTCCAAATTTTTTTTACTGTAAATTTGAACAGTGAAAGCCCGTGCCCAGACATTATTTTCGGAACGGGTTCCTGCACTTCCCTACCACACGGAAGCTTCTGAAAAATATATTTTACGTCTTTTGAAAACTAAGAATTTTCGACGTAACAAAAAGGGGAAAATGTTTTAACTTCAAGCATAAAGAAATGTTCTTGATTCTTTTATGAGTAAGAGTGCATTTGATTCCCAAAGACTCTTTGCTACTCGCTTGAGCCTATAAATTAAAAAATTAAGTCCTACGAAAATTAAGAATTTTTTTTAGGCAACAAAAAGAAAAAAAAAATACTTTCATTTTAAGCATAAGGGAATTTCTTCCTTTTTTTTGTGGGGAAGAGGGACTCTTAAAGCTTCCATTAGCAACGTGCTTGAGTCTAGACAGTATTGCCTGAGGGCTTAGTTTCGAAAAAACAACTGAAAGTTGTGAGAAATAGTGTTAAAAAAGCGAAAACTCATTCTGTAGGCTATTAATTCCGAAGCTACAGATCCAGTTCAACTGTTCGGAGATTTTTTTTTCATCGTGTATCCTTAATTTTTCTTTATATCAGTTGGCCTACTTACGGGTAGCGGCAAGCGACTTGGCCACCTACTTTAAAAAGTTCCATTCCGACCTTGAGTGAATATTACTTCCTCGACGGAAAGAACAAAATTGAGAACGTTCGCGATGAAAATGTTAGGCGCAGATGGCTTTCACTAGTATTTTTCGCGTAAATCGGGTTTTTATTTTCTCGTCAATCCGAATTTTCAAATGAATTTTAGAACTTTGAAATAAGTACGGTGGAAAATGTTTGGCAATGAAACTGAATGGACAGAAATGTTTTTTTTTTTTTTTCGTGTAGCAAGACAATTTCGTGTTAAAGAATTTGAAAAATTTCCCAGCTGATTTGCATCCTGACTGCTATATCATTTTATGGTACACTGCAAAAAAAAAAAAAAATTGCTCTTTTTACAGAGTATAATACTGAAAGCAAAGGTTTCAGTTTAGAACTGTAAAAGTTCTGTAATAAACTCTAAAAATAGCTATTTTACAGTTTATTAATGTAAAACTAGTAATTTTACAGTTTATTACTGCAAAATCAACAATGCTACAGTTTATTACCATAAAATTAGCTGTATTATACCGTAAAAACACAGAGGTTCCAGTTTAAAACTGCAAAATGCATGGTAATAAACTGTGAAACTAGCAATTATACAGTTTATTGCTGTAAACTAGCAATTTTACAGTTTACTACTGAAAAATTAGCATTTTTACAGTTTATTACTGTTAAATTAGTTGTATTATACTGTAAAAACATCATTCATTTTTTACAGTGTAAAAGCGTTTTTGTGCTAAACGTACTTCGTTGTATTTAATTTTAAACACTGATCTGTTTTTTTACGAGAAATATTTTAAAGATACGTCTAAGAAAGAGAGAGAGAGAGAGAGAGAGAGAAATTGTATTGGTGTATACAAACAGTATCAAAATGGAAGTTATTGTTAAAAAAATTAAACGCTATTGTACTACTTTCTGCTGCTAATTTTTTTCTTATTGAGTTGATGAGCATTTGAACTAAACACACTAAACAATAGATTGTTAAAAAAAGAGTTTTATATTTATCTTTATAAACGTTATATCGAAAGTAAAGTTTTACAATAATTTTAAATTGCAATGGGGTTTGAAGAAAGACATTTATTTCGATAAAAAATTATAATAATTTTGTTTTTGTGCAATCATCTGCAACTCGTAGTTGGTGTATTGAATCGTGAAACATGTGAAAAAAAGTGATTTTTTTTTTTCATTTTCTTATTTGGTAATTTAAAGGGCTATTTTCAATAATCCAAACTTTTTATACAGTGAGTTCCAACGGGGAAATACATTTAATAAACCAATAACATTAAAAGAAAGTATTTTCAAAGCCACATAATCAAGAAAACTGCATTCTAATGCTTTGCGGCACAAACTATAAAGATGACTTCTGCTATTTTTAAAAAACAAAAAACACCTTTTTTTTGTTTTAAATTTGTTAGGAACATGTACTTTCTTTCTTTTTTTCTGACTGATATCTTTCTGTCATTATCTGCATACTTTCTTTTTCGTATTTCTGATTCAGCTATTTTTAACATTTAAGCAGAAGCTTTGGTAATAGGCTCACTTCTACGGCTTACTGTCCAAAAATCATTCAACCCTTCAGCGATTTTCCTTCTTTTGAAATGTTCCGAGTGCAAGTACAATGCAAAGGAATTTCATCCGCGTTGCAACTATTTTTAAATTACCCCCAAAAATGCGGAAACTGAAAATTAGTTGCTTTTAGCATTAACTGCAGGTTCAATGTTGAGGAGAATAACTTTAGTTTGAAAAAAGAAAAAGCTTATTTTACTGTGATTTAAATTCTTTTTTTTAGCTTCAATAGTTTGTTTTCTTCTGAATTTTTTATAAAGTAAATTATTTTATGCTAATTTTTATTTATTATGTGAATAAATTTCGAAACATTACTAAAACAATTATTTAATAAATTGTTTAATAACTTTTTATTGAAAAAATTTTATTGTAGAAGAAATAAAAACATAAAATACCAGAAGGAGTAAAAACATTAACTGTTAGAGGTCAGAATCATTTTTCTGCCAACATTTACTAAAGTGTCAAAAATATTCCGTACGTACAAGAATAGAATTTTACTTACAAGAAAATTATTCTACCTTCATAAATTTGAAAAATATTTTTTCTGTATTTAATTGAATAAAGAAATATAGATAAGTACTGTAAAATAGTGAGCTTTATATTAAGAACACAGAGACTTAAATCAAGATTTAAAAAAAAGTTAATTAGCTAACAGAAATTGGATAAAAATATGAATCACATACACACAACAATAATGCATTGCAGTAACAAATTATGCACATAAAATAATTAGGCAGAATGTTGTTTTTCGCTCTGTTCTCTTATTTTCTCTCTTCATGAAGTTTTATATATTTTCTATTTATTCTTACTCATCAAATATTATACTTGTACTATTTCTTTTTAATCTTTTTAACTACTTTTTTAAACTACTTTTGGTATTGAAGTACGCTCTAAAACATTTCAAAATATACTATAAACTCATTGTTTTATTTTAAAATAGGTTTACTAGTAATGTTATATTTGATTTTAAAATATTTTCTGCTTACAAGAAATTTTTCCTTTCGAGTGTCCTCTTTGCGAATGTTGTCTGAAAGGCTTTTGTTTAAAAATGAAAAAAGTGAAATCAAATTTGTATATTGCTATTTGTATTTTCGATTTTTATAAATTAATTTTATCAATCAAATTTACTAGTTGAATCCAAATACTTCGTTGACTTTGCTGCTAAGTATTAAACATTGATTTTTTTTAATTACCAATATGACTTTATCATCTTTTACTGCTAGACGAAAAATGAGTCTATGTCAAAAAAATAAAGAAATGGTCTTACCGACACGAATATTTCATCAAGGTCGTTCGGTTTTTCTAGAATATATTGGAAAGAAATATTTTGATACAATTGTTTCATGAAATGGTGTAATAATGTACTTCTTCACGTACAGTGTTTTGGAAGTAGTTATAATTATAGTTTAAAAAAACTAAAAAATTCGCTTTAAAACTATATTTCATGATACTCTAACTGATTTCTCTCTAATTTTCAAATTTAATGAATATCCGCTCTCTCTCTCTCTAAGTTTACATGCACTAATAATACATCAACATGTAATATAGTTTAGCCTTTAGTACTAATAATAGTATCAAATATATTACTTTTATATTTGTAAAGAACGTTAATTTTTATTTTTAATTAAGAGTTGCATACATACATACACACATGTGAAACTAATAAAAACGTATTAAAAACCATTTACTTTTCTTTACATTCCCTCCCTAGACAAAGCAAATGATAAATTCATGCCAGGTAATTATGAACATAAATGACAACTAGCCTTTTTTAAATGACTAAACTCGCGGTTCGACAACCTCACAGCTACTCCAATAAAATGAGACATATCACTGCAGACGGCAGCCTCAGAAACCAGTTCCCCGAACTTCAAATGTCTCTCATCATTATGTAAAATTGGCAATCCCTCACATTCAAATCGCAATTGCGGCAGTAAAATTGCATTCTAGAATCTGGCAACACGATCGAAAGCAGCGAACCGATCCTGAAGCACCGGATGTGTATAATAAAATAACGCCGCTCTGCTCTCGACTTAACTTGTCGTAAAGACAGAGGAAGGCCGACGATCTATTTAAAATGTTTTTGCCTCAATTTAAAGCAAGGGAAAAATTGTTTTTGTGTGAATTGTGGGAAAAAAAACATTGTGAGAAAAATATTTATTTTTTTAGTTTTGTGCGCAACTTTATAGTTTGCTGTGGAGATTTGTCACAACTCAATAGGAGTTCTCATAAAATTGAATAGCAAAGTAAAAATATATGGTTCGAAAAAGGAGAAGGACTCTCAATTGAAAAAAAAATGATGGACCAGTTTTTGTGATTGATTTGCTTTTGGCGAACAAGTTTTAAAGCAAAGAAAAAGTTCATTGAAAACTTTTTACAAAATTTAATTATGCTCTGGTCAAATTATAACAAATTATTTGTGTCGAAGTGAATCTATTTTATTGGAATGCGAAAAAGTGTAATAATGGAAAAATTAAAATCATAACTTTGTTTAAAAATTTTGGGATTTTCAATAGTTAAAATTGTTGAGAAGCAACGCAATAGTACTTATATTGAAAAAAACTATATGGCAACTAGTAAACTTTATCAAGGAGCATGCTAAAATTTGTTAAACTTTTGCTATTTTCTATTTATATATTTATAGTTGTTTCCCATAATGTGCTAAAATAAAACAATATTAGTTAAACTTCGTATAAAATGGTTTTCTATATTTTTGCGCACGTTTTGTAACTCTTTAAAAGCAGTGATTCGAACTAAATCTTTATAGTAATCTAATTTTTCAAGAACTTTCCTGCTGTTGAAGCAACTAAGGATTCGTGCGATTTAACCTGGACATTAATTTCAAATTGTACTCTTTATATCCACAAGAGGTATTTAATTTTTGAAATTAATTTTCCAAATTGTAAAATTGACCACAAGCACTCTACATGGCTTAAGCTTTTAACTGTCATGCCCGAGATAGTCTCGGGCACAGCTGGTTTTCGAAAATGTCACGCTCGAGTATTACTCGGGGTAATTTTTTTTTTTTTTTTTTGAGTTCATCGTATTGTTATACCCGAATATATATCGGGAGACGTTTATTTCGGCTTCATCTCTTTGTCAAACCCGACTGTTTCTCGGGTTTGTGCTTGAAAAAGTGGTAAAAATCAAAATAACTTGACAGTTAAAGGGTTGAAAAGAAAAATAAAAGTTTTTGTGTTACAGACTGTAAGTTTGTACCGTCGTTTTATTGATAGTGCACAGAAACAAACGTCGTCGAAAGATATTGATCGCTGCACATTTATTTGTCAATAAGAATTACGTATTGGGACGTTCATTTGCGTTGAAAAGGCATGATTTCTGATTGAATAACAATATTTCTGCAGAGAGGAGAGAGACAGAGAGAAAAAAGAAACCTCACTATAATTCATGAAAATGAAAAGAAAAAAAATCTCCTTCCAAGTATTGAAACTAGGCTGTAACAGGCATCTAACTACAACTGCACCATTTCCCTGCTGATCTCTAATACCCATGGCTACCGAATTCATTAATATTTTCCCAGCGATTTTGATTACCAAGAGAGCATCGTTCCTTTTATTCCAACAGCATCTTTTACCCACAGCCAGACTCATTATACGCTGCAAGGAACTTTTTATTTTCACTTGCACCTCATTCACGCTACTCCCGGGCAATCCACTAAAAAAGAACCTTCGCCATCTTTGCTTCCAGCTTTATTATTATCCCCGAATAATGAAGAACGCGGGGTTAATGTCGTCCTTCGCCAATGAGCCTTCCAAATGGCAAAAAAACCGACGACTGCTTCTGGCCAGCCGCAAGTCTTTGTTTTAGTTCTCGTGGAAATTTCGCGGCCAGATAGTACAGGATGTTTGCAAGAGTCGTTGGACTCCGATCACTTTTCTTTTTTTTTTCTTCTTCCCATTTGGTGTCTTGAGTTTTCCTTCTTCATCTGCTTCGAGCGGTTCCTTTAATACTCAACCTTTTTGGAAGATTTACCTTACTTTCAATGGTATATCCGTGGATTTTAATGCACGAGAAAAGCAATTTATGCAGTTGAAGGAACCGATCAATTATAACAGCATAAAAGGATGTTTAACTTTTCCCCTAACGATCATTCTTGCCTATATACACCATAAAGCTTAACATGAAATGTATTAAGACACCAATGTTTTAACAAACGTTTAGGATTTCTGAGCTAAATAATGAAAGGTTTTGTTTTATTTAAAAATATAACTTGGAGAACAAGCATTGCAAATAGGAAATAGAATCAGATAGTAATTAACTTCGTATTTATCTCCAATAGGTACATAATTTGTTAAAGCTTTAATCATGCCATGTCAAATAGCGCATTTTTGTAAACTCTGGTTCAATCAATTGAAAAAAGGGCTGTTTATGAAAACTAATTGATGTATAGCATTGAACTAGGAATTGGAAGTAAAAGAAAATGATGGATTTGGCCTAATTCTTATTCTGATTTAAGTAATTTTCGCTTCTCAAATACAGTACAAAGGAATTTGTGAAGTTGAATAAGTCTAGTTTTAACGTCAGAATATAAAGCGGCATTCTTTCTTTCTTTCTTTTTTTTTTTTTTGTATAGGGAGTTAAGAATAAATTGAGCAATCATGACTGCGTATCATATTGATATATTAAGCAATGGTTTATATGTTAGAAAATTAAAATTTGTTAATAATTGCATATTTTTGGATTCCAACATCCCAGCCTCGACATTTATTCTAGCTTCTTTTCTAAATGGTATTCATGGGTGCGATTAGACATCATTTGGATCTTTAATACCTTGGAAATAGGTTTTTGATGTACACATTAGCTGTACTAAAATCTTAAAGTTTAAAAAGTTGTCCTTTTGTGAACAATTTCGTAGCTAGTTTCAGTGAAATATAGCGCCTTGTTGGCGATCGTTTGGCGTTGTAAAGAATCCAAAGCAATACTCGTGTATTTTTCAAACACGTAACTTAGAAGCGTTGAAACAATTCTTTAATGCAAACGCAAATCGTATTATTTTGCGAAACGATACAAAATGAACTCCTTAAAATACAAATACTTTGCCTGTAAATTACATTAAGGTAAATAGATAATTGTGCTTTTCTTTCAAATACATACCAGTATCAATTTATTGAAAACATTAACTAAAATGCATATGTGTAGAGGTTTTTCGTCTTTGACAATTTTTATGAGATTATAAAAGAGCATTTTACAACTCTGTTTTTCTTCAAGTTGATTTTTTTATATATAGTTACTAGCTTTTGTGCTCAAAACAAGATGGTCGTAAGTTTTCTTGTTTATTTTTTTTTTTTACAATCAGTGAAAATTAAAAATAAATGCATGATTTTTCTTCGGTTCTTTTTTTTTTCAAATAAGTTAGCTAATTTGGATATTCAACAAAAGAATACCAGAGAAATTTATTAAGTTCTCATTTTGTTATACATAGGAAGTATTATTTTATTTTTCATTCACTAACTGGATTTAAAAATCGACAATATCGATGCTTAAATTAAAATGCGATGTCTGCAGAACATCCCAGTGCCTTCATAATAATTCGTCACGTTTATTTCACTAAGTTATATCCTTTTTATGACTTGCTGAATAAAGCTTTGGCTTATGCATGTGAGTTGACTGAATAACAAATTAATAAATAAAGAAAGAAAAGGAACTTGACGAGTAATATGCATTAAACGTTCCCATCCATCAAAGTAATCTTAATTTTGAATGAAGGTACTTATTATGTTTCAGCATATGTGCAGTTTATTGCACGAAATTAATTCCTTTGAGCAGATGATGGATGTTTGGTAGTTACATTAATTACCCCATACATGAAGTCTTCAGTTCACCAATTAATTTTAATTTTTACTTCTTTAAAGCAGCGAGTGAAAAGTAATTGAACTAAGACATCATATAATGTTTATGAGAAATGAAGAGTGTTTATAATATCAAATGTTTAGTGCAGAGCTACATATTAGGATTTTCTTTCTGCCTTTTTTTCTGATTCATTGCACTGTGATATAATTTTATTTTTAAACATTAAAGCAATTTGAAAAAAATGAAACACTTTAATAGCGAACTTATGTCTTGTACATGATTGTAAAAAAAGTATTTGATAATGTGTTACAAGCACCATACATAAATTTTTAAAGAGCATTTTTTAAGAAAAGTTTTGATTTTTTTTTAATCTTATTCATTTTATTAAAATGAAGAAATAATCATTAATACACAGTAAAAAATGAATGTTGTTTTTACAGTGTAATACAGCTAATTTTATAGTAATAAACTAAAAATTGCTAGTTTTACAAGAATAAACTGTACAATTGCTAACTTTATAGTACTAAACTGTAAAATTGCTATTTTTACAGTAATAAACTTTAAAATTGTTATTTTTACAGTAATAAACTTTAAAATTACTAGTTTTACAGTTTATTACTGTACATTTTACAGTTTTAAATTGGAACCTCGGCTGCCAGAATTATACTGTAAGAACAATAATTCCTTTTTCTGGCAGTGTAATGAGATTGATACTTAGCATTAACAATTTCTATTTATGTTTTTGCGTTTCTCACTTTTATTCTGAGAATAATAAATGTATTTTCATTTCTCTACCAACCTAAATATGAACACAATTACTTCTGACTACATTGTTTCAAGTTTTCAATAGTTTTAGTTGAAATCAGTACAACCAAGTCAAAAATGCACCAACAGCATTTACAATTTCAGACGTGCTTTTTGGTATTAGACTCTTGTACCAGATGTCTTTTCATCCCCGAGCTCTTTCTTTTTGTTTGGAAAACGCTGTTCATTGTATCCCCTAAACACGTGTCTATAATATTTGTCGCTACATTTTTAAATTCCTTATAATATTTTAATTCTACTTGGGTTAGAGTATTATTTTTTTTTTGTACTGGTGATAGGTTTGCTAATTTATGCTACTAAATGCTCAGATAGTAATTATATCACTAATCAGGCAAACATTACAAAGAGGTACACGGCAAAAAAATAAACTTTTGTTTTTACAGTATAATAATGGCAGCAGCGGTTCCAGTTTAAAACTGCAAAATGCAAAGCAATAAACTGTAAAATTTGCAATAATATACATAATTACAGTTGATTACTGTGCATTTTGCAGTTTTAAACTAGAGCCTCTGCTGCCAGTATTATACTGTAAAAACAAGTTTATCTTTAGCAGTATGTGTGCATAGAAATAGCCAACATCAGACATAAAAATTTAGAACTTAAAAAAAATAACAACCCCAGACATAGCATAAACCAACCGTTTTCATATCGAGGTTTAATAACACTTCTGCATTTCATTTTTAATGAGCTTAGTTTTACATGAGGCACGCTATTACCATCTAAACTAACTCAAAATCCTATAGCGATACCTCATTTGGTTTGCTCCGCTGAAAATAAAAAGAAGAAAATATAGCTAAGGAGCATAATAAGCTTCCATTTCTTTACATTAAAAGATAATTGAGCGATGCCGGGAAACTGGTATACCCTTATTTAAATTTCAAAATACAAACTCAAACTCTGTGGTCAGTGTTGAGCAACACAAGAGCTACAGGGAAAACACAGTAATGACTATAGAAAAAGTGCGTAAGGAGGAAAAACGAATAAAAAAATGTATTTGTAAGTAAACCTGCAATTGTAAAAAATACCCTCATCAACCTGGTGCCTTTCTTTGAATTCCTCCCCCAGAAGGGATCTTCGCTACTCCCGTTTGTTGTCAACCCTACAATTACGAGAGAGAGAGCGGAGATAAGTTGTTTTCGCGCTGAGAATGTTGAACGAGGCTGCGGGGAGGCCAGGGGGGGGGGGGGGAACGACAGGGCTCTCAAAAGCATAGAGCGTCGCACGGTAGCCGACCCCCCTGATATTTTTTTCCCTAAACTCTCCTGGCTGCATTTCTTTGCTCTTGTTGATGCTCTTCTCTCGCATCTTTTTTTCTACTGGAGGGCAGCGTCGCACCTGGGCTCAGACTCAGGTACAAGGTTAAGGTAATTAGAATTGGCGGTAAGAGTTGGCGAGCTTTTTCGAAGGAATTCTATTTGTTTTTTTATTCTTTGGCGAAGACCCTGTGTTTGGCATTCTCGGAAGAAGAGAGTAGTAGATCTCGACTCACTGCATACTGCATTCAATTTCTTTCGGTAGCAATTAATCGAATTTTAAAATGGGTAGAAAATATCAAAGTCATTTTAGAAAAATGATAAAGAAATATAAGAAACTAAGAAATTTGCTTGTACCGTGCGCAAGTGTATCAAAAAATTCTTCTAGGGGGTGTGCAAGCTGGAGTTATCCAAATATGGTACTTGAAAATGAAATTCGAAGTAAACATAAACATGCATAAAAATTGATTATATGATGAAAAACAATTTTTAAGCAATGGAAAATAACTTGAGTTTTCATTATAAAAATTAAATTTTGGTCCCCAAGAAAGAGATCCAGACCTAGGGATCAATCCCTTTACTACGCCAGTGGTACTGTTTACTTTCATAACACCTTCAATTAGAAGCATTGGAAAACATATCACATGGCGCGCAAACGATCAACTCCCGTAGACTAAAAAATGAATGTTGTTTTTACAGTATAATACAGCTAATTGTATAGTAAAAAACTAAAAATGGCTTATTTTACAGTAATAAACTGTAAAATTGCCAACTTTACAGTAGTAAACTGTAAAATTGTAAATTTTAAATTAATAAACTGTAAAATTTCTAATTTTACAGTTTACTATAGTGCATTTTACAGTTTCAAACTGGAACCTCTGCTGCCAGTACTAAACTTTATAGCAAACAACTGTAAAATTTTGAACTTTACAGTAAGGAGCTAAAATTTCTAGCTTTACAGTTTATTACTGAGCATTTTACAGTTTTATATTGAAACCTCGGCTGCCAGTGTGATACTGTAAAAAGTGTAAGTGTATCAGCCAAGTGATTAAGTTGGATGCAAGAAGGGGGTGACTTAATCAACTTGAATCACCTAATTGAGCGTCCTGTCAGATTTTCCGGAAACTTACTCGACAATTTAACATAAACTGAACTCAGAGTCGGATGATGTAAAATATTGTAGATTTATTAACAGAAAACTGAAAGATTAAAGCATTCATTTACTTAAATTTTGAATCCGTTTCAGAAAAACAAACATGAGGAATAAGTAGAAATAAAGAAATACATTGGAAACAAAGCCTTAGAAGATATTGAAAAGTTAAATCTTGAATATTTTTAAATATCCAAAAGTATATCTAAGTAAGAAGTTAATAACCGAGAAAAATAAATAAATAAACATTGCTGGAATGCAAATAGCATTTGAAGAAATGCGGATCTTACTCACAATGACTTTACTATTAAAATAATTATAGTTAAAGATGAAATTATTATCTGGTAGCCTGAATAGCACAGGAGTAAATGAATTCTATCTAAAGAAGAAAAACTTTAAATGCAAGACTCGTTTTAGCCAAGCACATCTGTTCTCACGCTGTGTGAAGCGATGCTACTGCCAGATGCGGCAGTTTTTATCTCTTTTTCTCTTTTTATCACCATTTTGAGAAATTTTAATTTATTTACTTGTCTATTTTTTCGTTGTTTGACTTCATAAATTCAGGTCATGCTGAGCGGAATAAGTTGTTCAAAGGAACAAGAAGATGGCAATCTTTTGGATGGGTTGGGAGACGTTGTGTGGGAGACATTTTTGTCGCTTTTAATGCTGGTTGTTGAACAACTTTTCAATGTTCCTCGGCATAATACAATCTCTTTTTTATCAATTTCAGAAGCAGGTGCATTTCAAAATGCGTGGGAACTGGAAGATTTCAGGATCTAAGTTTATAAATAGAAACTCCATCTTCTTATTGTTAGGAATTCTTAAAAAAAATACAGAGAACTTTTTTTGTAGGAATACAGTGCGTCTAAGAAGTGTGCTCGACATTTCACTCAAAAAGAAAAATAAACTTCTAAGAAAGCTAAAGTGCATTATTTTTAAGGAAAAAGGTTTTTTGAAGTCATTTTTTGAGGCAAAAGGTCAAGGAATTATTTGCGGATATGAATTTAGAAAAAACTATTGTAATAAAAAACTAAAAAGTAAGTTACAAGTGAAATTAGAAAAAGCTCTCGTCCATACATAGGCCGAAAGTCGAAAAGAAACTTAAATTGTTGTTGTGCAAATTCCCAATCTTAACTTAAGTTGCATTATGTGTATAATAGTTCTAATCCTTAGGAAACTAATTTTTTATTCATTTTTCAAAGCCCTTTTCCAAGCTTTTCAAAGTCAAAACCTTTTTTTATCCAAGATTTTTACTCTAAACATCTTTGAATAAAATATGAACTATATTTTTCGATCGAGAACAGTATCTATCAAAGGAGAGAAAATGAGTCTTATATTAGAATCTATATCTGTGATGTACACAACTTAAGATTTTTAATGGTTAAATTAGAAAAATCTTTTGATTACTCGACATAAATACCGAAAAAAGAGATCTTGCATCAAGATTTTTCTTTCTGTGATAGTTTTACTGCATTAAATTTTCATTTTATGAGCAAAACAGCTAAATATTTGTGTGTAAAAGGAACTACTTTGAAGTTAATAAAATTTTACTTTGAAATTAGGGTGAGTTCTGGTAAGTGCGTACCCTTTTTTTCAAAGTTCATGTTCTCAAGGATGCTGCTCCGTTGAAAAATCTTGTACACTCACAATTTTTTTTTTAGTTTTCTTTCCAGATCCTTTACTAAGATGTTCAAGCGTATAATGTGTCAAATAAACCATAAGCATAGGTTTTGTGACCTAGTTTATGACACCTATTCTAAGGTACGCACTTTCCCTACCTAGCGGGGTAAGTGCGTCCACCTTAAATTATGTGAATATGAACAGGAAAAAACTTCTGGCACATATTAAATATGTTAGGTAGTTGCCTTGGGATAATTCCTAATACTAGAGATCAGCACTTGCTTGCATGGATGAAACGCAATCAGTGATATCCCACGTGTCTTACGAATAACTGTGATTTGAAGTTTGAGAGAGTTGTGTCTGCGATTCTTCCTTTGTCCTTTTAATAAGACCAAGTGAGCAAATGTAAGTTGTTTTTATTTAGTAATAATCACTTATAGTATACATAGTTTATTTTGGTTGAATACATTAAACAGTCTGCGTTTAAGCCAGGGTTCGCACTTACCCCTTCTTAAATGTAAAATGAGATATGTGCGTCCAATAGCATTGTTGTAAGTGCGTACCCCTGTGATTTTCTTTAATTATATTTGTATGGTAGATCGTTAGGTGACCTGAGTGAACAATTCGTTTTTTTTTTTTTTTGAATAAATACGGTTTTAATATTTTTCTTATTAGAATCAGCAGAAGTAAGAGAAAACACAAAATAAAGAGCAAAAAATAAATAAATAAATAAATAATTGATCATGATATGATACTTGTACTTTTTTTTCTTGTACATTGAAATAGTTTTTTACAAGGTGTTCTTAATTTTGTTAAATATAATTTATTCATTATTTCACCTTCGTTTTTTGAATCAGTTGGTTCCTCATTAAGTGTTTCACTTAATTTCATTGCTTAATTTGTGATTCTGTTTTAAATTAAGTATAGCTTATGATCGCTATTTTCAACGAAAAATGTACTAACTGATACTTAAAAGCCAATATATTTCAGAGATATTGAATAAAATTGAAATCTTACGCCGCATTCAATGTAAATATAAACACTTGATGGAAATGACGTCGGATTTATAATCGGCTAATAAAAGAGTTATAAGCAAAATTAAAGGTGAATTACGAGAGTCGGATTTTCCACGTAATGGTACAAACTTGCCTCATCATAATGGTACGCACTTGCTCCGAATAATAGTACGCATATGCCTCATGATAGTGGTACGCACTTGCCCCATCAAAATGGTACGCACTTACCCCCACCTTACTTTAAAGAAAGGGAAAGTGCGTACCGTCATATAAACAAATTTTACTTAGAGTATTTGTTAAAAATGCCCCATGTATGTTATTAGTAGCTATTACTCAAAAGAAACAACTTGCATCTTTTGACTTCAATTGCTTGGTATGACTACAAGAGAAACTGAAACAAAACCTTCTCAATCTTTACTTTAGAGTTTTTTTGAAGACATTTAAGTTGTCTCTGATTGTGTTTCGTCTATTGAATCCAGGCCTGAATCCTATCTATTGAAATTATCATTAGACAGTTATCTAACATAGTCGATGTGTTGCAGAAGCCATTTTAGAACAGTGTTCATATAATTCCCAGTGGACGCACTTACCCCGTGGACGCACTTACCAGAACTCACCCTATTATTAAACTCATAATTTTAAGATCTAGATCATAATTGCACTCAAAATTTTCATTAATAACTAATGAAATTTTGGAATAATTTTTCGATAGGAAATTATTTGCTACTTATTATGAATGGGCCTTTGGTTAATATAGGAGCCGTCAACATTTTAGTTACAGTAAACATGACGTTCACATGCAACAAAAGCAAACATTTTTAATCTTTGATTTACTTACTTTCTCTCCAGCAGTTATTAAATCAACTAGATATCAATAAGAACAGAATCGTGAACTTACCTAAAAGAAAAAAAAATCAGAAATTACAATGATGACATTTGAATTCAATATTTTAAAGAATAATTAAACGTAGTTATAAACATGCATTTTTAAGAAGAAAAATATCTGAAACACAATTTCTTCTTACATATAGGTTACTTTTCCACCAGATGATTAGAAAAATAGAATTCTTAAAAAATAAAGTCCCAATTTTATTATTGAAGACCTGTCTTCAAAAATAGCCAGTTCTAATTTTACCAGTTTCGTGCGCTACATTGGAATATTTGATGAGAAGAAATATTTCTCCTTATGCACAGCACAAGAAGGATATATATACAACTAATATTTCATAAGTTATTGAAGGAGGGAGCGATTTGGCGTTGCATTTTAGACAAAATTGAAGAAAAACATTGCTTATTTTGTTGTATTATTTTATCACTTCACTTGCGTTGTTTCTCTGCTGGGCCCTACTATTGTTTTGATTATTAGTAGAAATCCGTAATGCACTTTGATTCTTATGGTACCTAAAGCAAGAATGGAACAGCAACCATGCGCAACAATAAATTTCGTATAGCTAACAGTATATTTTACGAAAATTTCATTGAAGTTGGTTTCATAGAGGCAAATTGTAATGTAACATAAAATGTAAAAACAAGCTCTTTAAAGATGAATTAAAAAAAATATTTTTCATGATTCCTGAACGTTTTTACAGTGTGAAGCAGTCTCCTCATTTCATCTAGGTCTTTAATCATATGTAAAATAAAATATACAACAATAACACAAACTGCTCATAAGATTCCCAATCAGAAATTCTTTATCAAAAATGTTTTCAGTAATGAAGCCTATCTTCGTGAGTATGAACACAATTGACACATATTTCTTCTTAAGTGAAATGCTTTACTCATGACCTTCAAGTTCGTTTGCTTTTAGCGGAATAGTTAGTACTGTACTATAGAATACAAACAATTTCTTTTGTTCTGTGACTATTCCTTTTAATGAAATTCGTCTGTAGTTTAGAAATGTAGCACACCATAAGCATATAATGTGTGTGTGTATTATTATTATTATTATTATTCTTTTTTGCACTTCTGAAATCACTGCTAATCTAAATCAAAATTAGTGCTTGCAAATTAAAAAAATGTAGAATAACTGAAAAAGAAAAGCAGTTAAAACTGTGATGCTTTTAAATCAATCCAACTTTTATTTAGTTGCTACTAAATTCGGTTTTTAAATAAAACGCGCCTTTTTTTTCAACTCGATTGTCAGTTTTTCCGTAGCCTGCTTCTTAACTGTCACCGTGTTTGATTTTTGCTACTTATCATTCTTTTTTTTTTTTGAACATTTTTGATCAATCGGTACTTTTCTGTACCTCACCACACCTCTTAGCGTGTAGCCTGAGGTTGATCAATCGGTACTGATCTCCTTTTTACATCTGCTCTAAAAAACTCCATTTTGTCAACTATTAAAGTAGGGAGGAAAATGGAAGATTAATACCTCTAACAAGTGATAAATTGGGGCACGAATTTCCCATGAGAACAAAAGAAGCCTTAAAAAATGTTTCATTCTAAATAAAGTTATAAATGGTTTAATTCATCCTCGTTTACTAAATTTTAAAAAGCTTAAAATCTTAATCTGCGTGAGACAGAGGGATGAGCTAAATCAGAGGCTTTCATTTTCGTAAGAAAGCAGAACGAAATCGTTACAGAAATACTGCAATAAATGTAAATACATTAATACTTGCTAATAGAACTTCACAATTTCTACATCAAATAAGCTCTGTTTTGTTCCTTCAACTTTCAGTAAAAATTCTGTTTACGTTTGATAAAATTTAAAACAAAAGGATGTAACTTTGTTATTCTTATTTTAAAGGAAAAACATGACGACTGTATAGCCGTCCCAACTTCACTCAGATAAAAATGGGGCACTTCGAAGCAAAAGGATGGAAGTGGACAAATTCAAAGTTTTGAGTAAAACTTGCTCAAAGATCAGGGCCTAGGTAGGCTTTTATTTTAAAAAAAATAATCATGCTACATGTCTGCATCTACCATCTCTTAGCCCAAAAAGATCAGAGTTTATCCTTCCGTTTGTGCTTGTTACCTAAAAATTTTTAATATTTTTACTTACATTGCTTTGCTTCTCACAGCATCACAAACCTCAAATGTAAACCAAAAAATAAAACCTTCGCTATTCTTATTTTGAAGAAAAAATAGAGAATGGTGATTGTCTACATTAAACAAATTGTATACAAAGTATTTAACCTCACTGAGCATTAACAAAGTTCAACTTGTTCCGGTTATTACTTCGCTCGACTAGCACGGAAATGTATGCTATTCGAGCAAGCGTGCACTTTGTCATTAGACCAGAATCGTACTTCAAAAATTTGCCTGGGAGCAAGTTCCTCACATCAACCATCACCATGAAGTTGCTCTGACGTCCTTTGTTTGTGTATGTAACCTCAGTAAGGTCAAAGTTAGGAAACAAAACTCTTATTTGTGAGTTAATTAAGATTCGTTTAAAGCTATAAATCTTTCAGTGTACTATTTTTATGCCACAGTTCCTTGAATAAGAAGTAGGCTAGTTGAACTGTAGGTTTACTATTCTTCACGCTTCCTTGACATTTTTAATGCCTGTCTTTTAGTCTAAACATGTCAATTTTAGAATCTGGTGATCCCTTTTGAAAAATTGCACGAAATGAATGCAGTTTGAATAGGAGTTAATGTTGAGAACCATTTTGAAGTTTCATCACATCGAAATTTTTGGTTGCATGAAAGGTAAGGATTGCCCTATAATTTAACTTCTAAGAGCAGTTTGAAACATGAGTTATGTTTGTGAATGAAACACAATTAATAGAATAAGAGAAAGGCGAGCGGAACAATGTCGAAACGGTCTAAGAACGGTAGGAAAAACTGCACGAGATATCAAGATTTTATTCTGCGGCATTTTTTAACAAAGATGAAATATGAACCTACTTTAACCTTCTTACAAAATAATTAAGCTGGTAGTGGAGCTTTTTGGGACAGTAGTATGTTCTGATACAGATACTTTCGATACTTTTCGTTTGGAATTAAAATACGTGAAGAGCTCTCTTAACGAGAAAGTAAAAGACATAGCTTCAAGAAACAAAAATGGCTACTGAAAAGTTTTATATTAAAGTTTTATTAAAGAAAACTATTTCTCTGCCTGTAAACGTTTAACTATACTCAATTTAAAAAGTATGACTAATTCAAACTAGTAAGTAATAGTCAGTGCAAGGATATGAAATCCCACATATTTAATGAACAAAATTACCTTGTCTCCCAATTCAATTAATTGCTTGAGCTTTTCAAGTTGTTGCATAAACAACGTACAACGGCGCATAAACAATACGTACTGCGCCATTCCTTCTATGAGGAAATAATATTTTTGATGATAAAAAGTCAAGTTATTGCATTGGAGCTAGCTACTCAAAACATACAGTTTGTTTTCTTCAAATCTCATTAGCAGAAATTTTAATTCGGTTTTTAAATGTTTATTTAAAAACATTGCAGTATAATTTCATAGTTTTGACGCAGCTACATTCATGTTCCATTCTGTCACAACACACAAATCTGAAAATGTAATACCAACTTTTTGAAAAATGTGAAAAAAATCATTTTATTATATTTATTTTGTTAAGCTACGATTCTTATGGAAACTTGTGTTGCTACAGTAAAATGTAGGAAAAAAAATAATAAAGAAAAATAAAGAAAGTTCCACCCGATGACTTCAACGTGAATGGGCAATGCTTTGTTTATATAAAATCTTTTATAACTCTTAGTCTGCAATGAAGCCTCCGTGGCGCAGTCGGCTAGCGTGTTCAGAAAGGTTGTTGTTCCAACCCACCCGAGGGAAGGACATGAATTTTAGTTTTTGTTGTCATCGAATTTCTGAATACTTCTAGGCGTTTTATTTACTTAAAGATTGTATATATATTGTATTCAACGTATGTTTTATATCTATGTGAAAATATTTCGAAAGTATGCTTTAGTTAAAAACTTGCATTTTTGTAGTTAGGTTTTAAAAATAAAGCAGTCACTGAGCTGGTCAACAGAAGGGATGATTTTACTGAATAATGTGAGCTTGCATTTTTGAAGATGATCATGTTGAGTTGATAAATTCGATAGTATTAAACAAAATTTAATTCGATATTTTTGTCTCAATATACCTCCCACATTTACAAGCTTATATTGCTCAAAAAAAAACATACTTTTTGTCGTTCAGTCTCGCGGCTGCCTCTCCCTTCCTTTTTATTTGGTAGAATTTTTCCGTTCAAAATTGTTGACACTGACTTGCGAAAGTACAAATAAATGTATGTTTTGATTAATGTAGCTTTACTCTAATCACACTCGAATTTCTTTTCGTCTTTAAAATTCCTCATTTCATGACATTGGGAATTACCCGACGCTTAACGCAACAAGAAGTACAACGCTTTCTCGAAAAGATATCGTGAATCCTCCGGTAATATTCACGCTGCATCGCTTTTAAATGCGACCTACAATGTCATTACAGTTTTATTTCCAGTTTTCGTAAACAAGGATTAAGAGATAAATGCGAGAATGGAACATAGTTCTAAGCTTCATTACCAGAAAATTTTATGCTCCAGAACCTTACTGCACTTTAAAACCTTTTTCAACGCCATTTTCGCCTTAAGCTTTTTTTGTAACACCTTTGTATCTTTAGAAAGCCCTTTGATCTCCATCTCTCTCTCCCTCTCTCTGTGTGTGTATATATATATATATATATATATATATATATATATATATATATATATATATATATATATATATATATATATATATATATATTAAAATAATGGGACTTGTGTTTTATTCTGACTACCGTTTCTTCTTTTTTAATTTTACATAGCTTCGTATTCTTTTCATTAAGGTTCATAGTTATAACATTCTATAATCTTACAACCTGAGGTACTTTTACAAGATAGAAAAACAGTACGATTATGGATATTATATCGGGAAAAAAAGTCACTCTTAAACGTACCGCTGATTAATTAACATTTGTCTT
Organism: Uloborus plumipes; assembly: GCA_038373865.1. Taxonomy (NCBI): domain Eukaryota; kingdom Metazoa; phylum Arthropoda; class Arachnida; order Araneae; family Uloboridae; genus Uloborus; species Uloborus plumipes. Next base: position 46,351 of record JAXGGA010002546.1, read on the forward strand.
AAAACTGCCAGTTTTAAAACTATCCATTGTTTTCGCTATGCTGAAATACAAAAAAATCTGTGAAGTATTATTAATAAGATGGTTTTGAAGCCACATTGAGTGGCCAAAAGATTGTAATTACGAGAATTTGTCAGTCAAAGATGACTTTTGTGATTTATGTGTTACAATACCTTTTCTGCTGCAATTGTGACTAAGTAGATTTTCTCCTTTTTAGGTCTATTTCCCCCCTTTTCATCGTCGCTCCTTCTAGTATAAAAGGATCACTTTCACACGTTTAATATATGAGGGAAGCCATTTCAAGCAAACAATTTCTATGAATCAATGCGCTTTCTCTGACCACATTTTATGTGTTTGAACGCTACTCATTCAGCTGATTTTTATTAGTTTACCTTTCTTTTATTTCTTCAATCTACGCTGATTGTGAACTTAGAACACTTTTTCTGAAAGTCATTGCCTTTGCTTTACCCTGCTATGAAAACTATTGTATTGCAATGGCCCCTAAAATTTACCTTCAAGTTACATTTTCTTTCCCTTCTTACCTTTACCTTCCTTTTCTTTCTGAATTTTCTTTTCCTATTTTTTGTACTTCAAATGTTTGTTAAGATTAAACGCTTCTTATTTAAATGCTTCTCTCTTTCTTTTTAATGTAGTTTTTTTTTCTTTCTTTTTTGTCACACATCAAGAGTTATCAAAATATACTTTCTTCTGCAAAGTCTTAAAGAACAACACACTTGGCTTCTAGCAGTAGGTAAATATTGACAAGCCACGCCATCGAAGGATTACTGATTTGCGCGCCAATCTCCGATCGAACATGTATCCTAGAGTAGTTCCTGCCCAGCCAGTCCAAGGCTACGGGAGAACCCCACCCAGCCCCTTGCGCCACATGAAGAAGGGTGTGCCCGCTTCAACACATTTCCCTGCCCATCGTGTTACAGTTGCTGAGGGAATGAATTTTTCCTAACATTGGTCTAGTAAACATGGGCGAAGTGTTTTGTTTTGCCAGGTATATGCATTGCTTAGTTGAGATTTGGGAGTTTTGCCCACAGATCAGTATTCCAAAGAAACATGAAGTCCTAAATTTAAGGCTATTATCTTTGTGAGCATTGAACAATTTTGGAGTTTCGATTTAATCGATGAAGTTAATTTTATTATTTTTGATGAAACCGTGATATGGATAAAAAAAATCAATATCACCGTACGTCGACACAAAAATCGTATCTTAAAAGCTAGTGTCTCTCTGAATTTTTGATTTTTTAGTGATTATTTATTTGATATTTTCTCACACATTTCTATTAGTCGTTTTAAAATCATTGTTAAATATAATGCCTTAATGCATTATGCTGCAAAATAACTAATTGTAAGTTGAATTTAAGACATTTAGTAGCAATATTGTCTTCAACATTGTCCTAAAAAAATTGCATACGTAGTATATCATTTTCTTTACTGCTGTAAACATTTCGGTAAATAATATAGTCATAAGGGAGACATAGGGTTCACATAAAAAGGTAGAGTGTCAGAGAGCATATGTTTCATTGTGAAAAATACGATTTAAATTTTCCGTTTTAATTGTAGCAAATGTGTTTGTGAAAGCTAAACGATAAGAAACTTTCCTTCATTCTGAAATGTTTGCATTGGCACTATGATTGGTGGAAAAGGTATTAAAACTTGGTTTTTCATTTTAAAAACATATAGTATATAATTCAAAGCACAATTGAAAGGATTTACGTCAAAAGTTGAAAAATTGGGGAGTAATGCTTATAGCAGTAAATAATACTTTTTTAATTGTAACAAATGTGTGCATGTGTAATAATTGATAGGAAACTGTCCCTTATAATGAATTTTTAACTCTAACTAGTGGATTTGCCCAGCGTCGCGCGGGTTAAAATGTAACATGCGAAATCCAAGAAGGTATTTTTTGTGACAACTTAGTCATTTAAATCTGCGTGAAGGACAACGTGATATCAAACTTAAATGTGTTATTTGTCTGTGAGAATTTTCTAAAAAACTGTGTTTCTACTTTTGAAAAAAATAAAAACAGAAGTATTATATATTCAAGGGTGAATCCTCACGATAGAAACATTTCTTAACTATTTGAATTGAGAGAAGCCTCATAAAAAAACGCAAAGCAAAGACAATATCAAACGCAAAATTAGCTATTAAAGGGAAGTTGAGATGAAGCACTAAGTAATGATTTGAATGGAGGAAAGCCTTTAAAAAATTAGAGATTTAATGTGGAAGTTTCAACTAAAATTGGAATAAAAAAAGAGCTACCAGTCAGATTTTTTTTTCTAATTAGTCTCTTGATGTGCTCAGTGAGAACACGAACACACTGCGAAATTTTTAGTGAAATCCGACGGGTAGTTTTTGAAGGACATCCTATATAGGTTCCTACATCCATTTTAATAAATAAAGATATAGGTGCGAAAAGTGTTAGAAATTGTTGTTTATTTAAAAAAAAAGTGGAGTTTGTAGCTTCTTGCACAATGTGTCAAACTAAATTATCATCTTTTCACCTATTTAAATAAGAAAGGTGTGTGTCACGAAGCAGTGATATTCGCAGGAAAGCATGCTACTGTGAACTAAGACCGCAGACAAATTTTTGCCTTAAGTCGCACATGAAGCATGTCTTTAGAAAATAAGCTTTACATGCTTGCTCTGTAATGATCGGAGCGATTTTTGTAAAGGCTTATTTATGAGCTGTTGCTTGTCAAACTTTATTACACAAAGTGGGCAAAATATTTTCAAACCTTTCGTAAACTACTTATGTACAAGTCAGCGATATTTTTTTTTTATATAAAAGTGCAAATAGAGAATAATTTTTAAAAACCGCATTCACATTGGTGGACATTATTAAAATGATAAGAAAAGCCAAAAAGTATCGAGCATCATTTGTACTATGTTAGATTTTAAATTTTCGTGTATATTATTATTTTATATTATTTTTTTTTTCGTGATACCCACACACTAAAAAATAGATGTTGTTTTTACAGTATAATACAGCTAATTTTCTAGTAACAAACTGCAAAAATTGCTAATTTTACAGTACGGAACTGTAAAATTGCTGATTTACAGTAATAAACTGTGAAATTGCTACAGTTTATTACTGTGCATTTTGCAGTTTTAAACTGGAACTTCTGCTGCCAGTATTATAATGTTGTTTTTACAGTATAATACAGCTAATTTTGTGATAATAAACTGTAAAATTTCTGCCTTACAGTAATAAGCTGTCAAATTTCTAGTTTTAGTTTATTACTGTGCATTTAACAGTTTTAAACTGGAACCTCTGCTGCCAAAATTATACTGTAAAACAAAACTTTATTTTTTGCAGTGCAATTAGAGAAGCTTTAAATTACTTTTTGAAAGAGATGACATTTAATTTCAAATGTATTTTAGTTTCGAACATAACACATTCAACACTCATAAAGAACATTAGATTATTTAGCATCTGATTTACAACTCGGGAAACAGAATATAGGAAGTGGCAAATATTTCAAGTTCATTATGCGGGTCCGAGAATGTTTATCGTCCCGTTATGGACTACGAGACAAGGAACCGAATTTAAATGGAACAATTGAAAACCGCTGAATGAATGAAGCACAAGTTGCGAATTTTCTTCTTACAAGGAGAGGTGAAAGTAGTCTAATATGCGCGTGTCTTAGCGCACGTAGAATTGATATTAGTGGTTTTGCTTCTTTCCATACAATAGCGTTTTTGAATTCTTGCTTATCTTTTCAACGGCAGTGGCTTTTCTGGGTGAAAATTGATAAAGCTCGTTGAAATATAGAGTGCAAGAATCTATGCTTGTATTAATATTTAGTTTTTATGTTAAAGGTTAAGAAAAAGCAAGCTAAAGAGTTAATTTACTTCTGTTTAATCTTGCCGCTTGATTAATTCAAAAGATAGAGACGTTTTTTTATTTTTTTTTTAGGAATGCGTATTATCCGCTATATAATTCGATGTCTTTTAAAATAGATCAAGGTTAGTGATTGATTACCATACCATGAAATAATCAACTGCTTACAGTTCGACAGAAAAAATGGATTCTCCTAGTGCCTAATGAAAAAAAAAAAAAAAAAAAAAAACAGATAGAGAGGAGGGGGAGGGAGGAAGAAAGAAGATCATTCAATTTTTTTTATTGTTTGCTAATTCTCAACATGTAAACTGGCATGTTAGAAATGATTATTCATAACTATACCAAGTAGCACACTTCGTTTTTTAAAGGTTGTAAAATGGTTATTAACGTTGTAACAACCGCTTAAGAACGTTTATAAAATGTTCAAAGGTTATTTGTGCTACCTGGGTATGTGACTACATTCCGTTCCAGTAATCAGAATGCAATAAAAATTGGTTCAAGGTCAAATACTCTTAATTATTTTATTTTCAAAAAATAGGGCTTTTCAATCAGAAATTTGAAGTCAGAGTTAATTTTAACATCAGTACAACACTTTGTCAAAGTTTAAAGCAATAAAATAGAAGAAGAGTTTATTAACACGTAATTAATGCTTAGCTAACTATTATTGCTCTCGATGGCTAAGTAACCAAGAGTGCTACCCCCCCTCACCCCCACCTCGTGCCTCTTTTTGTAAGAATAAAAACAATGGAAAAAGTTTAAAATGGCTAGTTACAGCTCAGCCGACTTGAATAATGTTCTTCTTTTAGAAACTTGTTGCTGAGTTTGACTTGCTTGCTCAATTGTACAGTTTTTTTTCTTCAATTTCTCACCCCCGCCTGTTCAATCGTACAATACATATGTTCAGCCCATCACACATCCCAGTGCTTTTGAAAATTAAAAGTCCCGCTCGCGCCAAATTCCTCTTCGCGGCGCGTGTAGCGCTATTTGCAGCAACCCTGCCTGCGACGCGAGGCTAGGAGCACGCCAGGGGCAAAGCGTGGAGGTCATCGGCGTTCGCGGCGCAGGCCCCTCCCTTACCTGGCGTAGAGGGGGGCAAGAAGGCTCCCGGTAGTGAAGAAGTTCAGTGACCATGTTTTCTAAATAGTGCGTTCGATCGCCGATACTGTTTGTCAGCCGGTTTATAAGACATTTCCATATTTGTTGGGAGAAAAACAGCTCTTTAAGTTCCTCTAGTAGAGCTTTTAACATCATTTTGGAAGAGGTTTTGACGCTTTTGAGGAAAGTAATTTGACTGTAAATGAAAACTAATTTACATCCGTTTGTGAATTGGAGAAAATGTTTGTTGACGTACCTATGTGAGTCTTATCAGTTCCCATTCACTAAGATTTTTATTTGAGATTACTACACACAAGATAGATTCAAGGAGGAGAATGGGCAATATACATTTAAACATTCACTACAATGAAAAAGATACCAAAAAAAAAAAAGTGTATATTCTCGGGAATAAACTGGGTATTGACGAGTAACATTTTTGCAAATTTTAAAGAAATGTCGCGTTTAAACAAATGAAAAATTTATTTTTACTTTAAACTTGCAAAAAAAAAAAAAAAAAATATCAGCAGCAGCACGGTTAATGGGCTTAAACGAGCAGGTCAGCGAAGGCTCATAGTCTATCGAAAATATTCAAACATGTGTGTGTTTTCTGCCTTTTTATGTTTATAGGCGAGAAATTAAAGTCGTTATTATGTATTAAATTTTTCATATCTGTATTTTAAAATACATATTTCACGCACAAAAACGACAAAACACCGTTCAAACATTGTTGCGAAACGTTCTCCATAGGGCCATTCCATGAAAAGTGAAACCAATTGGTCAAAAATTCATATTGAACTTATGTTGCTATGTTATACATCATTTTAAAGCTTAAGATGTATATTTTAAGAATCCTGCATTGGTTTTTTGGTGAGAGTTAGAATAATACTTGTTTTCTTAGTTGGAAGTACGATATTTACAAACTTGTAAAAATCAGAAAAAAGAACACATTTTCAAATGCATATTTCTCATCGAAAAATAAAAACAAAAATAACTACTTGTAGCACAATTTTAACTACTAAGACGGTACTATAATAATATGCATTCATTAATTTCTTTTGAATTGATCTAAATGGTGTAATTGAAGTTGGAAAAAAAGAAGTTTGATGTTACGTCTGTAACAAAAAAGAAGCAAAAGTTGTCATTACGTCCTAAAAAAATCAGAATTAAAAAAAAACCCTTAATGGTCCTTTTGGCAAATTCTTAGAGTAATTGCCAACCATAGTTAAAAATATTGCAACTGATTTAGTTTTTAAATTAATGCTGTTACAGACGTAACATTTCGGACATAACAAATGGCTCTATGTTACGTCCGTAGCAAAAGCATATTTCCAATTAAATAGGTAAAAAGCACAGGATGAGCAATACATGTATATAGCATAATATGGTACGAGTACTAAAGTTTCTGGTATTCTGATTTTGAAATTTTTAATTATATCGGCATGTAATTGAAATTTATTTCTTAAGATTAATAAAATACACATAAGGTATAACTGATTATAATTTATACCTCAACTGGCATTTTTTTGCTACGTCACATGGAAAGGGAGCTGTGGATGGAGTTGGGGGTATGGTCAAGCACCAGGTTTGGCAGAGAGTACGATCTAGAACAGCATTTGTCAACGACGCTCTTTCTTTTTTTCAGTGTGCAAGCTCCATTGCAGAAAAAGTTAAAATTATTTATATGCCTCAGGAAAATGTTTTAAAGCTGACGCCAAAATTGGAAGAACGGTGGGCTAACATCGCGAATTTGCCAAAAGCGCGCGAAATGCATTGTTTTCGAACAGAATACGAAAATGCCGTTCGAATTTCGAGAACGTCGGACGAAAAAGGACACATTTTTTCATTAAAAAAAAATATTATCAAAATTGACCAACTGTCACCAAGAAGGTTAAATTTTAGTTTGGTACTAGTATTCTGCTATATCATCCAACATTTTCAAATTTTTAAGTTCTCCTAAGACCAATCACTGATTCCAGGGAGGAATTTACTTTTCCCGATTTTTTTATGTAGCAGCCCCATTATGCATTAATTTTAAGAATACAAATAAATAAATTTGTGTGAAGGCCCTTCTAAACTTTTCTTGTGTCAATATTTCTTAGAAATAATTGTCTTAAGATGCATTAATTTATTGTTACATATTGACATATCGGCATATGCTCTCAACTCCCCCAGACTTACCCAAATTTTCTAAAACTGTTACAGTATAACTTAACATATTCAAATAATGTGTTAATTAATGCTACTGTATTGTTTTAGCACAAAAATCTTTGTTTATTCCTGCTTTAAAATACTGTTTTCTACTTTCAAATCAGAGATGTTACGTCTGTAACACCACTTTGTTTCGTCCGTAACAAGTTTATGAATTTTTTTCACAAATTCGGCAGTCAAAATCCACACAATCTTTATGGTTTTAGAAAGCTTGAAGTCTCTAGAACACGTATTAAAAAAAAAAGTTCAAAATTTCCGTATAATTCAGAGGAATATTGTAAGTTGTATGACATAGTCGAGTTTTTGCTGTTTTGTGAATTACGTCTGTAACAGGCAGTTTTTAACTTCTGTATTTTTTTGTAATTAAGCAATCTGCACGCAAATTTAATGTAGCATAAACATCATCAAGTTACACTACAGGAAAAAAAATTGAAGACTTCCATCAGCCCAAACCAGAATTATTTGTGTTCAAAGTCTGCGATTGTTACGTCTGTAACGATGGAATTGCCCCATAGCAATTGAAAGCAAAATAAAAAATTATATACTTTTTGAAAAATCAGATAAAAGCACGCTTTTGCAGTGAGAGTGCATGGTTGGAAAAACAACCCAATCAAAGTCTCTCTCAATCCATTTTTGGGACTATTGCCAATGCTAAAAGCAGAAGTTTTTGTGTAGACAATAATAAGCACATTGTAAATAGTCAACTGCAAAACAAAAAAGTAATTTGATCAATTAATTGATGATTGGCAGCTGTTTGAAGTTAATGTCCAGTATACGGACACCACGTCTGCAGAATACTTTATTCTAGAATCAAGCTACTCAGTGTTTCATAGGATCAAAGGAACTGGATCTTTTTTCACAGACCAGTTTCTAATGACGAAACCCGGTAACCATCTGCGAAAATTCCATTTCGCCAAAACCTTCGCGAAGCTCAAATCAAGGATCTATTACATTCCAACGATTATGGTTTTTTTCATTGCCAGTTCCGTAAAATGATACCTCTTGGGGATCTACGTATGCACTCAAGCATGTCCCTTTTCTTGTAATGTACGCAATTACATTCTCACTATGTGCAAGGACAGTTATGGTCTCTCGGGATGACTTCCATAAGTGAATTTACTTCAGCGATTGCATTTTAATCAAAACCGAGAAAGGAAAGAAACCAATTTCCTTAATTTCCATTTCCTTTTCATTGTCGCTAATTAGTCCGTGTTTTTTTTTAATTTGAAGTTGTGGGATTCACTCTTAGATTCATTGAACAATACGTCATCAGGTTGAAGTTGAAATTTTAACAAAAAGAAAAAAAATCTTAATGCATGATGACGGAAGGGTAAATTAAAAGGTATTAATCAATATATGTAAGCTGTAATGTTTAAATTCTTCTTTGCGTTTATGTAATGCTCTTTGGCTCGAACTAAAGCTTTTACGTCCTGAAAAACCTAGACGAATGGATGACATTCATGTGTTGTCTGTTCGTAAAATCAAAAATTATAAAAATGGAATGAAAAAAAAAAAAAAAAAGGTAAACGTATATTTGCTGTTCCAATATATTGAACTATAACTGAAATCATTTTATTTTTTCACTTTGCTATTATTTTTAAGAAAGCCATTTGTAGTTTTTAAAATTTTAAGCATTAAGTTAAATAAACTAAATTTGAATAATGCATGAGTTCAAAAGCCTGACTTGTTTTCTGTTTATCTGTTGTCCTGACTTGTTTATGGAACATACGTAGGGTTTTGCAAACAAAGAAACCAACATGTTATAGTAGCAAATGAAATACGTTTACATCAAAGAAAGAAAAAATGCTATGTCAGTCCAGGCAATTTTATATATGTATACATTTATGAATCAAAATTAGTACTTTAAAGCCCTTTTTCCTCAAAAATATTTTTTTAAAGATATTAACAGTAAATACACCCTACACTTAGAATTCATTAATTAAACACACTTAAATTCACGTCAATCTTTACAACCTAATTCTGATGAAATTGGTCAGTGGAACCTAATCTAGATCAATGCCACCACGAAGAAGTACAAAGCTCCTTGTTATTGTTCACTTCTCCGACATAATGAAAAACGAAAGGCCAAGGTTAATACATAAAATACGCTCATAAATGATCTGACTAAGTAGAGAAGGAAGTGTGCTTAACCCTCTGGGATATTTGGGGAATACTTAAACTGCCCTACAGCAAGTGTCCTTTACCCTTTCGTATATTTCGAACGAAAAAATGTTGAGCGTTTCGCATTTTTTCATTTGGGTAGCATACGAAAAGTAGGGGAATTCTAGATGATTTTAATGAGATCATCTCAAAAAAAAAAAAAAAAGAATAATGTAGATGTATCTAATCTTATTAAAGTGGAGCAGCAATCAAGATCTATAAAAAAACTGCGGCATAGGGATAAGTTTTAGTTCGATGTATCAAATTGACGTTCGGTCTCATATAATCTTTTAGTTAGCCTTTCGCTCAGCGGTGTAGTGTGCTGAGGGGGGGGGGGAGTTGAAGAATGCTAATGGATGCAAACATAAGATATGCAGTTGCTGCTTGGTGCTATAAACACTTTGGAACCACAAGACATGTGTATAATAAATCGAAGAGGATTTTTTTCAAGAAAAGATTATTCGGGGATGGCAAACTGTTCGCAAAATAGTAGCTAAGTAAAGGTTCTTAAAATCGATCGTTTACTGCATAAAATTTAAAAGACACTGCAATTAAAATCAATAAGATACTCGAGTTCATGGAAGACAGGACCGTAATTCCGATCACAGTTTAAATTAGGGTAAAAAAACAGAAGAACAAAAAAATTCAATCGCGCGTCTGCTGTAATCTGCAATTATGCGCGATAAAATGTTGTAAAAAACCTTAATTAATTTAATTTACTTAATCAAAGTACGCTACTAAATTTACTCTGCGAAACTGTTACAATTGTTATCGTGAGCGTATGAACACAAGATATATTTCTAAATCATTATTGTTTTTTTTACCATTAATAGAAAAGAAATTGTGTTGAAAACAATCTTTCGCCTTAAACATTATGTGACTGCCTTTATCAATACTTTCTTCGCATAACTTTCAGCACAGCAAGGGATAATTGATGTTTCCCTGGGAGCTCCTGTTGCAGATGAAAATTAAATCTTATATCTTGTATAGGACTATGTAATGTTCCTCAGCGTAATTCTAATGCAATTTATAGTGATGTTATCGTTTCAGAGATCAAGCTTATTTGACCAGACGTCACGCTTTTTTAGTTACAGTCCTTTACTATCCCAATACTCTTGAACTCTCACTATGTTCTGATTTCCGACAAAAGCAACAAGCATAGAAAAAAACAGCTTAAAATGTTAAAAAAGCGAACTAACCGAACACCAATCAGAAAATTATGAACCTATAAGAATGCAAAACAAAAGAAGGAACTCAATTGGTGGAAAGTTAAGCCATAAAGCTAAACTGAAAACAGCAAGTTAAATAAAAATAACAAGGTTCGCGTATTCCTGCGGATATGCCCCTTTTTAATGTTGTATTATTTGCTTTTATAGTTTCATTGCTGTAAGTTCCTCACCTACACTTTTTTTTATCACTCTACATAACGACAGGAAAGAAAACGAGAGACCCACTCCCTCCTCAAAATAGGAAAACATAGCAAGTCTCCCCACTGTCACACTAGCCACTGATTAAAGAAGATAAGAAATTGAAACTACAATTTGAGTTTAATTTCTAGTTCCTATACTCTTTAAATTAAGGTCACCTTAGTAATATATTCATTCTTTAAAGTTGAACTAATTTTAAAGTACATTATACGGTTTCAAAGGAATATTTTTTTTCTTTTCCACAAACATATAATGTACACTCTGTAGTCTTGCGTAACATTTTAAAATATTTTATAGTTGATTTTGAAATTAGCTACAAACTCGACATGTTCATCTCTTCAAACGAGATAACTCGTCCAAAGATTAGCATTTCAAATTGAGCAAATATTTCAATGTAATCGTTTCATCTCTTTTACTGAATCAAATAGAGCTATTGACTAGTGTTCGTGGTTTGAACACTATGAATAATAAATAATGAGATAACTTGTCAACTGTGCGAGGCATAATCTTACATACACTTCTTATCACGGCCAAAACAAATAAAAACATAAATGCATAAAAATGGGCAAACTTTCTCGTTAATTAGATTCAAAACCGAATTAGGTGAGCATAAATCGTGCCAAAATCGAATCAAAGAAGTCACCTTGTAAAAATCAAGGTGTATTTGTTAAGGAAAACTTACTTTTAACGCAACTTAGAATAAGGAAATATTTGAAAAATATCAACCCAATTAATTATGGTTTTATAGGCCATTCCAGAAATAAGTTAAAGTTATCGGACTCATCTTTAAACTAGGAGCACCGCTTGAAGCATAAGCTAAAAGGATATCTGGAAAGAAAGGAGTTTATAGTTTTAGCCCAAAGAAATGCTGCTGGAAATCATAAAATCTGGAAAATTGGCAGGTTCTTTTTTTATTGCAGAAAAACATAGCAGATCAATGCTCCAGTTATTTTTATCGTAAATACCAAACTCAATGGCCTAGCGACATAGTTCGGTAGCACAACAGTATAGCTTGTATATTTATTTTTACATATCAAAGTTTTCGCAGAAACTTTCGAAGAATAACGATTTGAAGAAACACGTAAGGTTAAATATCTGTGCATAATTTTTTCTTCATTGAAATTAGATACACTTTTTAATTTTAAACAGCAAGTTTTACAATTATTTGGGAGAGAGATATCGATACTTTTTTTAATGTTGCACTTTTTAATAGCAGTCCAGTTTGGAAAAGTACTTTTCTGTTTCTTTAATAATTATTTCTTTAAATTCGATGATGCAGAACATAAATTTTCAAAATGATGGTTGGCAAATGATGTATTCTAATGTGAACTTTTAAACAGAAAAATGGTATTTACCTTTGCTTCCAAAATGACTTTCTTTTAACTAAAAGTTACACCACTTTGCGGTAGATTAGCTCAATTTTCTTTTTTCAATTGGATGACACAATCAAAATTTTGAAAAGGGGTGCTTGGAAAACAAGTTATTCTAGGATAACATTTTGAATAATGAAAGGACATCCATCATGATTTCCAAGATGACGCCCAATTAAAACAAAACTACATCACTTTAAAAGCAGTGCAACTTGGAAAGTTATTTCTTTAAATGGGGAGATACGGAATCTAACCTTTTAAAAGAGTATTTTAGAAGAAAAAACTAGCCTCTTTACAGGACGACTGTGTAAATGTTAGTTTCTTAAAGGCACACACTTATTTGCACTGGCAACAGAACGAACTTTATTGTAGCATTGGCAAAAGGATCAACCAGTTCTCCAGCACGTACTACAAAATTGCAACACTGAAAGGCCGAAAAGCAGTCTTTCAACCAAAACAATTACCATCAGTAAAGCAGATAAACGACGTAGTGCCATCTTCATCGGAACAATCTAAGAAATGATAAACATCTTCTCCAGTGAAGCGTGGAACAGCTCTGATACAAAAGTATCTCCCACGCATTCATTCCGGTAAAAAATGACGAAGTTTCGGTTCCTTTTTTTTCTCGCTGAAACACGGGATAATTACTTCGAGTAGGAAGTCGGCTTTTATCCAGTTAGTGACATCTCGAGTACAATAAATACGTTCGTTGAACTGCATTCGGAACTCAGGCATGTGTCTCAACAGTTTCTTTGATGCTTCCTTGTCAAAGTTTGATTGGAAACTGATACTTTGTCCCTACGATATGGGATGTTATAACTACCCCATAACGTCATGTGAATTTTATTAACACTAGAAAAAAAATCATTCACCCCTCTCCCTCTCCCCCCCCCCCCCCCAAAAAAAAAGGTTAAGTCCTTGCCACGGGGTTGAAAATTAGGATGTAAAAGTTATGCGTCATTGGCATTAGCTTTTTTTTTTCAGCTACCAAAAAGGTTCTACTACAGCTAATTTAAAGAAATTCAAATAGCATAAGCAGAGTTTTCAATTTTCAACTTTTACAGACTGACAAAAATTGTAAAATCTTCCCGGAGTCAGGCAAAAAAAAAAAAAAAGCTAAGCGTTAGACAAATTTTTTTTCCGAGTTTATTAGAAAATTCAATGTAACATGGCTTCTGAATCTTTCTTGTTTGGAAAGACAAACTCGAAACTTTTCTTTTAGCTTCTCGGGCTACTTGATTCCGAAGATTTTCAGTACCCTGACCATATTGTTGTTAGAAAGTTCCTTCACATGAAAGGAAAATGTATCTGTAAAAGCAAACTTCCACAGCTATACCGGTAAAATTACTGATGAGTAAGAGACTTATTAAGATCACTTTCAATGAAAAGCTTTTGAGAAGTTGTCAATTCAACTAAATTTTGCGCTTATGCACAGATACTATGATTTGGTAAGATTTTGTATACGCCTCGCTGCGCTAGAGACTTTCCAATGTCCCGTTAATAAGCATAAATACTCATAGCCCAGTACAGGTGTCCAATAAGCAATTGGTGATCAATTCCAGTTAAAAACCTTTTCGTTAAAATGTGTTTCGTTTGAAAATGCTTCAGGGGGGGGGATGAATTGTCACCGAAGAGAATTTTGTAATCATGCCCAGGAACCGGTCCGTTGTTAGAAGCTGAAGATAAGTACATTAATTTAATTTGAAAACGGTGAGTTTTGATCTTCCAAAAAGAAGCCCTATTGTGTACACTTATTGTGTTCACGGTACTGCAAAAAATGAATGTTGTTTTTACTGTATAATATAGGTAATTTTATAGCAATAAACTAAACATTGCTAATTTTACAGGAACGAACTGCAAAATTTCTACTTTTACAGTACTAAACTGTAAAATTGCTAATTTTGCAGTAATAAACTGCAAAATTGCTAAATTGACTTTATATCCGTGCATTTTACAGTTTTACACTGGAATCTCTACAGTCAGTATTATGTTGTTTTTCAAGCATAATGCAGCTAAATTTTACAGCAATGAAATATATTTTCTAACTTTACAGTAAAAAACTGAAAAATTGCTAGTTTTACAGTTTATTACTGTGTACTTCACAATTTTTAATTGGAATCTCGTCTGCCACTATTATACTGTAAAAACAACAGGTCATTTTCTGCAGTGTGTATGAAACCATTAAAGAATAACTACTTAAAGTAACTGCTGTCAAGTTTATGTTTTAATGAACAGTTAAGCATCTAAAAAGACGACTGGACGGGAAATAATGGGTATCAATCTCGTTTTAGTTGCAAAACACGACACTATTTTCCTTTCTGAGCAGAGGACAATAATTTTTATTGTTGTATTATGCTTTTCGAAAGTTTACGCTATGGAGCACTTTCTCGTGAAAGGCAACCTTAACGATCCTTTTGTCAGCTTCGGCAGAGCGAATTGGCATGAGCACTGACTCCCAGGAGAGGCAGAGGGGCTGTGTAGCACACATCTGTCGACTTCTCTCGCAAAAGTTTGAAAGAAAACATGGGAGCCTAATTCTGACAAAACCTCTCCAAGTTGGGCAATGAATTTTTTCTCATGAAGAGTGTAACGAGAAGGACCCTTAGTATAGTAGAACAGAATTAAAAAGAAAAATATTTTGCTAAGCTTCTTGTGGAATGAGAAACAAAATTAGAAACTAATAGAAGGGATTTGGTAATCATTGTAAAAAAGCCAGGTGTTTTTGTGAAGGCAGTCAAAATAAATTTATCTTTTTTTCTCCTTTCTTTTATCATATTTTGAGCTTTTGAGGATTTTTCAAAATAAATTTCTTTTTCCCCTTTCTTTTATCATGTTTTGAACTTTTGAGGATTTTTCAATTTAAAACTAAACGATATTTTATACACTTTTCTAACAATTATTTCAAGAACACACTCCAGGAATGTATAATGCCGGTAAAGTTCAGTAACTAATGAAATATGAAGTAACAGTAAATTTATTAATGTAGTAACTATAATATTTATTTCAAAAAAAAAAAAAAAACCTCAAGCGCAATTTTTTGATTGAAACAGAAAATAACTCAGTAACATTTTATTTCATTGAAATGTGAATTGCTTACTAAAAAAAACTTCATCTCGTGAATTATAAAGTTGTGATTCGTAAAAATAAACAATGTAATATTCAAAAAATAAAATATAAAAAAATAGATAACGTGTTCTCTACAACTTTTCAAAGAGAAATAACTCAGGTAGGTTATACCTACTATTCTTCAGGTGTTTATAACACTTAGTTTCATGTCAACCCATCCATACCTTATTATCGATTTATCGTGCGTATCAGCAGAACACAGAAAAATATATGTTTCATAATGAAGCTTGCAAAGTCAAACATGGGGAAATTTAAATTATTTATTAAAATAGTAGTTATTTAATTTTTTTAAAATTGACTGTAGTACTAATCAGACCATTTATTAAATTCCAATATAATATAATACTCAACTAAAACTTTTGAAGGCACATTGGTATAGAAATCAACTGAGTTGCTTAAAATACGAAATTTCATTTACAAGGAAAAGATCATTTTTATTGAAAAATGTACAACGAAGCAAAAAAATATTGTGCTAGTAATCAATCACTATACAGGGTGTCCACTCTAATCGTGGACCAATAGCTAATTTCTAAACCGTTAGAGATAAGCATATAGTTTATTTAGGAAAATATCTCAAAATTATGAAAGGAATTTTGGGTCTATTCAATGTTTTTCAAAAAATCAAATTTTGAAAAAGTTACGAAAGTTAAATTTTTATACAGCCCCCCAGTCCTATCAATCATATTTAGTAAAACATTCTTGACACTGTAACGTTTAAAACTAAAAAAAAATCACTCTTCTACCACAAAAATTGACCGAGTTATGACGTTTTGAAAAATCAAGATTTTGCATTGTTTCATGACGTCATCGAGAGATGGCTTAAGGGACCGTATGCGAAATCCTTCAAAATCTTGATTTTTCAAAACGTCATAACTCGGTCAATTTTTGTGGTAGAAGAGTAATTTTTTTTTAGTTTTAAACGTTGCAGTGTCAAGAATGTTTTACTAAATATGATTGATAGGACTGGGGGGCTGTATAAAAATTTAAATTTCGTAACTCTTTCAAAATTTGATTTTTTGAAAAACATTGAATAGACCCAAAATTCCTTTCATAATTTGGAGATTTTTTTCTAAATGAACTATATGCTTATCTCTAACGGTTTAGAAATTAGCTATTGGTCCACGATTGGAGTGGACACCCTGTATATAAAAAAATACAGCACCAGTAATTATTTAAAATTAATTTTGAAGCCTATGCAGTAATGTTTATGAAGAGGCTAAATTTCAAAAATATGATTAGATTTCATGTGTTTCACGACGTAGAAATAACATCTTTAATAACCATAAAAATGGAAAAGAATGGGTTCATTACCTCACTTTTCTTACTAAGTTTTTGTTGAGTCGCTGAATTAGTTTCTTTAATTTAATAAATACATGTATGTATTTTACAATGCAGTGACAAAAGTTTGAGGGGGGGGGGGGAATACGAACAAGTGTCGCAGAAAACTTCTTTGAAATATATTTTGTTTAAACTAAATGCTAATAGTGTATAGGGATTCATTAGTTTTTAGCATTCAACCTAAATCCATGAGACTTCTAAAGCAATTGTGTTTTCTGTCAGAAAATGATAAAGCGCATAAAACTTTACGTATTTTACTCATTAGAATGTCATGTATGTGCTAACACATTTTATCCCATTTCAGTCCCTGACTTCTTTAGGGATTAAAAACAAATTAAGGTAAAATTTGTTACCAACAGTGTTCTGTGATGATACTGATCAGTTTCAAGTCATTATTTACTTCTTTTACAAGTTTCTTTCAAAGCATTCTATATTTTCCTTTTTGACCTATTTAAAGGAATTCTGAAAATATGTTTATGTTATCAATTGTGTTTTCTGTCAGAAAATGATAACGCGCATAAAATTTTACGTATTTTACTACTTAAAATGTCATGTATATGCTAACACATTTTACCCCATTTCAGTTCTTGACTTCTTTAGGGAATAAAAACAAATAAAGGATAAAATTTATTGCCAACAGTGTACTGTGATGATACTGATCAGTTTCAAGTCATTATTTATCTCTTTTACAAGTTTTCTTTCAAAGCATTCTATTTTTTTTTCTTTTTGACTTATTTAAATGAATTCTCAAAAGATGTTCATGTTATCGAAATCCCATTTTGCGTCTTAATACCGCGAGTTTGAACCAGTAAAAATGATTGAATTTATATTTGTAGTTTCAGTCCCCCTGACTTCTTTAGGGATTAAAACAAATTGAGGATGCAATTTGTTACCAACAGTGTACTGTGATGATATTGATCAGTTTCAAGTCATTATTCATCTTTTTTACAAGTTTCTTTCAAAGCATTCTATTTTTTTTTCTTTTAGACCTATTTAAATCATTCTCAAAAGATGTTCATGTTATCGGAATCCCATTTTGCGCCTAAATACCACGAGTTTGCACCAGAAAAAATGATTGAATTTATCTTTGTAGTATTGCACTTTCAATGTTTCCAAAGTGATTTAAAAGAAGGAAAACTAATCTAAAATCCACTTTCTGAATCCTAGCACCATAACGTTTTCATCCAGGAGGAAAAAGAAAAATTTGAGGATGGTCTTTTGTTAATTTTTTGATAGCACAAGCAAGGAAACAACTCAGCCGTGTAAAAATAATGGCGGTGATGCGCACGTGAAGACGCCATTGGATGTTGCGAGAAAAATGGCAATTTCGATAATTGCACGGGAAATACTGTTCATCGCACAATGATGGCAAGATAATCGTACATTTGAATCTGTGCTTGCACGTGTTTCTACATTCTGTAAAAACTTATCTGTGAATTTGTTTTTCTCAAAAAGAAAAATACTATTGTGCAATAGATAAATTATTTTTATCTCTCTTCGTGTGAAAAATTTAAATCAATTTCATTGTTTGTAAAGAAAACAGCTTACAAATTGGGGAAGAGTTGATTTCAAACTCTGTTTCTATTTATCGGTCCACTATCCAACTATACAGAATATATAGTAGAGTGTCATTATATTAATGATGGCCATTTTCCTTTTAACATATTTTATAGCATTTCATCATACTGAATGCCTTAATAAATGTATGTATTTTTAGCAAGAACAGTAAAATGCATATTTGAATGAAAAGCAGAAATTATGTATGGTATATACTTCCTACTCAAAATTGAACAAGTGTATAAAACTAGCAAAATATTTGAGAAAGTATTGCTGTTTTATAACTTTAATTTCTTTTCTTTTTTTTAATTTGACCAACTCACTCACTTTCCATGTCTAAATAAATATTTCTTGGTGATTTGAAAAAAAATATTTTTTATCATCAATATTACTGTTTTGGAAATTAAAAGTAATTTTTAATATGTTTCCTTAAAAATAATATTTACTCTTTGGATTCTTACTTTGTCGAAACATTGATTGGTATTTGAAATCTTCGCATTTATTATCTTCTTTTAGCCTTCTATGTTCCTTAAACGTTAGATACTTAAAGTAGTAAAGATACTTAATTTAGATACATTTTTCAATTTTCCCACTTTTATTTTTCATTATTAACTATTAGTGAAACTTTTCTTTGAATTCTTACGAATTTTTTTTCTCTTTTTCATTCATCCAGCACTGCTTTGCAAAAGTTTCTCTTTTAAATAACCATTCCTGTTGATATTAAGCGAAGCTAAATTCTCTAAAAAATTTCTCACATACAAGCAATTTATATAATTTGAGTTTTGTATCATAATTATTTGTCTTTTTATTAAAATTAGTAGTCTTTGTGTAACACTAAACATTTTATCTATGCATTGTGTTCTCTGCTTTTCTTTCCTTTTATAATAAATGAATTTTTTGACAAATAAAAACAATGAGTTATACGATTCTCACAGAAGTACTTATATGCCTTCAGAGCCAGGGGGGGGGAATGAATCCGACTATTCAAATTTTAAAGCCGCTGACTCAGAAAGTGATTGACTCTTACTACTGGGACTTAAAAACTTCCGATAACTTATTTTTCCTCAAATTCAGTTCGACTCCAACTCCGAAGCCCTGTTTTTATGTAAATTAGAAAAATGTTATCTCTACCCCAGGTGCAACTGAATCTACTAATGTGCCTGGCATCCAATTAGTCACGCATTCTGTTTACCGCCACAAGCATTCTACTAAAGATTCAAGCAAATATTATTAAAATGAGGTAAAAGATAAAACAAAGGAACTGGACGAACTACCTTGAAATCCGAAATTAAGGCAGCAGAAACTATTTAGGTTGATGTTCGATGTTTATATGTTGCAAAAAAGGTTCTTCTTCAAAGAACCTACCTCAACGTGAGAGGAGCCGAAAGTGCGTGTCGGGTATGTCGAATGTTCTGCAATTTCGGTTCATTCCCATGATAGAATGGGCATCATTGAACTGTGCGGAGATGAGCAGGAGCTTTACATCTAATCATTACTCATGCGTGGAAGATATTCTCGAACTAAATGTACCCACGGTCTTCTAATATCGAAAAGGAGTAGATATTTACATGCATAAATCATCTGAGTTTCTTGATTTGAATTGGGGGAAATGATTCGCCTATCATGATTAAGTTTCATTTCTCAAGAAGATTAGATAGATGTCATTGAATTAATATTAAATGAAATGAATATTTTTTAAAAAATGAATAGCCATAAGTAAAATCCTAAGAAGGATTTATTTATCGTCAATACTCATTTGTTTAAAAAGGAAAATGAATACTCTTTTTGTTCCCTGTCTCTTTTTTTCGATTGAACAGATGGAACGATTAGCATTTCAATCTTAATGTAAATACGTCTGTACTCGATGAAGGTCATTACTTTATTTTTTCATTAGTTATGAATTATTTTCTACAATGAGGTTGGTTATTTTGAAGGTTTAATTTGACATTAGGATGTTTAGTTTAATTAGTGAGCCCATCATTAATAATTAAAATATTGTAACTCTGGCAACAATATGTGTTAAGTTTATAATGTTACGTGCTCTATGAACATAAAATTGACGTCATTTCAGAAAATTTACTCTCCTAGTATTTTTAGAAGAGGTCGGAGGCTTTTCCCAAAATGTTTAATATGATTTAAAATTAATACTCTTTTTATGTCGTAATTAATTTAATTAGAACATATTTTATTATTTTTAACACACAAGCTCATTTTTTAAAAAACAAGCACGAACATTTTACAGATGCCTTAAATATTCTATTCCTGCTTTCTCTTTCATCATCGTAAGTTTATTTTACATATTAGTTAAAAAATCATGTATTATACGCCTATCACATGATAAGGAATAAAAGACATTTTCAATAATTTGATTTTAATAGCCTAAGTGCTATAATTAGTTACAAATTTGTTAGCATTTGCAATAATGGATTATGACTCACAATGCCCAAAACATGTATGTATAATTTTATGCAGTAATATTTAAATTTTTTAGCAGCTTGTAATGTAGAACAATAGACAGTTGAAAAACTGATGGTATTGGTGTTTGCGATTGGAGAAAAAAAGTATCTATTATTTGATGCTCTACCGAACATTCAAAACTTGATTTTTTAAATACTTTTTAGGATTAATTTATTTTGTGCCTTTCTTCCTGGTCACTGGCTTTTCAGCAAAAAATTTTAATTTTAAAAACTTAGCAGTATTAGAGCCAAAAAAAAGTTCCTATAGTTTCCTAAGAAGAATGTGTAGAAAGATTTTTTATTCAATTGTAATTTAAATTTATTACATAATCTGCTTCATATAGCGGTCTCCTTAACAATTAGAAGCCAAGTGTCGCCGAACGAAAACTTAACTCTAAGTTTTTCTTTTTAAAATTCAAGATCTCTCCAGCCCTTGCATTCATATAGCACACAAATAGAAGAAACAAATCATCTAAATGAATTACAGCAAACAAATTCCTCCTATAAAATTTAAAAACATGCCCTTTGTATCCATATAATATTTAAAACGAAATATTGTTTTCCTGATAACCAATTATGAACTGCAACAATTTCCAACGGAAAAATAAAACCACTCAACCTTAGAATGTTATTAAAAGAACAAACTTTTACTTTTTATTACTCGTTGTTAAAATAAAAATGAATAATAGCAGTTTTGCAGTTTATTGTGGAAATAAAGATTTTACAAATAAAAACTACATGCATCAAAAACAAAATAAGTATTTGATTTTTTACTTGTTGAATTATATTGATTTAATAAAAAAATCTTTAACTTTCTTCAATCTTAAATTTATGAGCAACTGCTTTTCAGGTTTTATTATTAGCTGTATTCTGTATAATGAAGCCAAAGACTAAAAACATATACTGAATCTTAGTTGTGGCAACTATGTTTTCGGCTTGCAAAAATAATAATACAGTTAATATTCTTTTCGTTAGAAACTTTTGAGTTTTTCTTTAAGCGTCAATGGTAAAATCTTTTAAATTGCTTAAAAAATATCGTTAAATTTGCACTAAAAAAGAGGGAAAGGAAAAAAAATGTATGTGTCTATCATGAAGGATATTACAGTTAAAATTTGCTCGATACAAATCTGCCTTTTTGTCCAGAGAAAGTATGTATGCACTAAATGTCCTTATAACACAAAAAAGTTTTTTTTTTTTACAGCTCAATACAGAATGAAAAGTTTGCCATGTGTGAAAAATGAAATATGAGAATAAGGTGCTTCAACTGCAATCTTTCAAACAAAAGAAACTTGTTTGAGTCAGACTATTGCTTTCTCAAACAAACAGTTGAATTGATAGACAAATCGACAGATAATCATTTTAACACCTCAAAAACTTGTCATAAATTTTTGCCGCATTTTCCCTCACTCATTTATTTATTTATTTAATTCCCCATTAGTTGACTTTTTCTTCAATAGTATTTTAGTGTAAATAAAGCCTTCTCTCGCTTTTTTTTCATTTATTTTATTTAAAAGTTTTAATTAGAAAGAGGCTAACTAAAACAATACGTAAGATAAAAACATAGGGAGAGCAAAAAATAGTGGTGAAAAAAAAACCCAAACAAAACAAAACAACACCTCCTCCCCCAGTCTCAAAATTTCAATTTCATTTAATTATAATTTTTAATTGACAATGTCAAATCTTAAAATAAACAAAAAATGTCGAATTTTTTATTCAGAAGTAATAATTAATCTTCAGTAATTTAAAGTTTGACAACACAACCATTAGAAATAGTAACAGATAGCCATTAGTCAAACATGTTTTGAATGGATTATATCAACCCTTTAACATTTGTACTTAAAATGTACAATACAATACGCAGCAAATTTTTCAAGACCATACTTTCTATTCATTTTTTTTTATTAAAGGTCAGTTTTGCAATAACTAATAATGATCCAGCTAACTATGAACTGAAATTAAATATAGGATCTAGAATTAACCTTATATATACATAACATTAAATGAAACTGGTAAAAAAGGTTTGGTGAATACAAATTCACCAAAGTAACAATTTAAGATTTTTCTTTGAATAGCATAAAATTGCTTTGTGAATTGAACACAATTGGTTGAAATTCAAAACTGTAACAAAAAAATCAATTACTGCTCTGAAGATCTAAAGGTTGATATTTTAATTAGGAAAAAAAGTGTTATGATTTTAGTTAATGCTCATTTGCATAGATAAAATTAAAGTAAAGTATACAGTCCTATAATTCTCCAACGAATATTTACGATATGAAACATGGCTACAATTAATTGTCCTTTATTTGACTTCAACATCTTTAAAATTATCTTTTATCAAGGAATTGGTTCTCGCAATAGATATTCATCGTTATTATAGCTTCAAGAAGGTGTTAGCTAAAAAATCTTTAGATAAAGTTCATTTTTACTTAAAAAATGACAAATCCTTCCAGTTGTTGTAGAAATTGATAATTGTTTAACATTAAAATTCTAATGTAACATATTTGTTATTTTACTACCGCAAATACTTTTGGCTAATTTTAATACTTCGTTTAAACTTTAGGCATGTATATTCATTTTAATTAAAAATGTATCCTCAAAATGTTTTCTTAATTAGTATATTTAAAATGTAAAATTGTATTCAAAAGGGATTCTTACCTTGGCAGGTGTTGTTTTGAGGATTGCACTGCAATCCGAACTCTTCATCACAAGGTTCTCCAGGGGAGCAGGACTGTCCTGATTGTCCGGCACAAACGGAGCGACAGGGACAGTTAGGGTCAGCAGTTGTTCGCTCTCCAACACACGCCGACGACTCAAATGGTCTTTTTGGTTCATCACACAAGCACCGATCAGCAGAATTCCCCAATTTCATTTGTTTCTTTTGGCGTGATATGAAACTTTCTTCTTCATCGCTTTTGGAGGAATTGGTGTCCTCTAAATCATTGCTCAAAGAAACATTTTTATCAAATTTCACAACAATATCTTCTGGCACAGCTGTTGAGGAGCCATCAAAATTCATTTCTGAGTGGTCCAAATCATTTGATTTCTTCATTTCATTATTTGCGTCTTCATGAATATTCAAAGTCTCTGTCACGGTCATTGGAGCATTGTCTTCTGTGGTACTTACAGCAGCAGGGAGTGTTGTAAATTCCATTTCCTTCTGCTTTTCTGTTGTTGTTTCATCATCAGATGGCATTTCGGAAGCCATATGAGCTGTAGGAAGTGTACTACCTTCCATTGTTTCGGCTACTGTTTGTAAACTTGTTGTTTCTAATTGATGGCTTGCAAGTGTTGTTGTTTCTATGTCTTGATTTTTATTTGAAGGTTCTGTTCCAGTGCTTTCCAGGACTTCGTTCTCTATTGTAGCTGTAGTATCTTCCTCTAAGTTTGTAAAAGGCATGTCTCGATTGTACATTTTCGGCTCTGCTTCTTCCGCTGTTGTCTCGGTTATAGTTTCACCTAAGTGGGACAAATCCTCTGGAGGCACCTCCGTCTCTGTCGCTGGATTCATGGAATCCGGAATACTTGTTGTGATTTCAGCAACATGTTCTAGAGTAACAACTTCCGTAGTTAGTTCTTCATTCATATTTTTATCTTTTATTTCGGAATTATTTTCAAGAGTAACAACTTCCGCGGTTAATTCTTCACTGATATTTCTATCCTTTTTCTTGAACAGTTGTTTATTTTTCTTCTTAGTGTCCTTCTTGAACTCTGTTTTATCAGTTGTTAAACCAAGAGTCTTATTATGTTCATCGACATTTGTCGATTCATTCTCATAAATAGGCACTTCAGTGGGAATAAAGTCTTCTTCACCCACCCTATGATCACTATGGGGAATTTCTGATGTTCTTAAGTCCGTTCTAGAATCTAAATGTCCACCGCGAGTTTCTAAGTTCATATTTTCTTCAACATCAAGTCCTTTCTCATCGTGCACAACACCATGTTCTACGTGTTCAGTAGACACCACAAAACTGAAGCACAAAACCGCAATAAGTACAAGACGAATCATTTTCGTCCACATAACAATAACTTTATACACAGAACTAGAATTTCGAAGTTAAAGATTCACCTTGGAAATCATGACACAAAAGTCCAATCACAAATCACTTCACAAAAACCGATTCATCAATAAATATTTTCTGCAAATTATCCAATAGATATACTGTCCACCAGACTACAGCTGAGACTCTACAAGGGACTTGCTGCGAGTGAGTCTTGAACTGCTTACATCAACCACGCGGTTCACTGTTGGAGAAGTTTCGGCACATAAACATCGCCGGGACAACGGCAACACGGAGAGGAGAAGAGAGGCCTGCTACTCTAGCTGGTTACGCGGAGCAATCTGAGGCCATCCGAAAAGCGGGGCCGTTACACAAACCCCGAGGCCGGAAACTAGTGCGTGTGACAGGTTTACCTTTGACTACTGCAGTGATTCGTGCTACCTACCTTCTCTTATCTTCTTATTTTCTTTCGCTTCAACCCCCTTTCTTCTTCATTGCTTTATTATCCACCCTCCCCACGCGTGGAATTTTTTTTCTAGTTATTTTCTTTCAGTTCTTTTCCCCGCGAATATATTTTTTTTTCCATCGCCCGGCTGTTTAAGTTCAGCCGAAGGGTGTTCTTCTTTTGGCAGTGCAATGCCTCCGATTCATTCCGTCATGGCATTGGCACTGATGAGATAATGCATTTGACAGGTCCCACAGAGCAGTCGGCTCTTGCAACACAGCTTCCGAATTCAAAAAATTTCATTATGCTTTCCTTTTCCCCCTTTTTCGGAAAAATGGAAATTAAGATAATAAAAAGAACAGTTTCAGAGAAATAAAATTATCGTCAATGACATTTTAGATTTACTTCTCTTTGTAGTTCATAAAATTTATTTTAAGTTTAATAAACTCATTTTTTTTCCGTTTTTCTATTACATTGCCATGCTTCCCATTCATTCTGCCGTTTGACTTCAAGTAATGAGATAATTATTTGTGATAGAGGTCCCACAGAGAAGCCAGATTTTATGGCACTGCTTCCAAATTTACAAAATTTCACTATTCATCTCTTTTTTAATGTGTCTGAAGCACTGCAAACAAAAGCAATATTAACAAGAAAAGTTTCAGAGAAATGGAATGTTATTTCATATTTATTTTTCTTTGAAATTATGAGAATTGTTTTATGTTCACTAAGCTTATTAATTTGTTGTTTTATTTTTATTTTTTCACTTTTAGAATATTTTTCGTTTTTCGTTTTTTTTTTTTTTTTTGCCTGAAAGAAACATAAAAATTTTCTCCACTAAAGATTAATGTTGTTTTTTAAGCGTGAACATATTTAAACACATGCTATTACTGTTTTCAAATTAAATATGAACAAATATCATCTCTATTATCTGTTTAGGTGTAGAAATTTTATTTTAAATTTAGCAAAATTGCTCATTTATTTTTTTATTTTTGTTTTTCTACCTATTTTGGATATTTTCCAATTTTTACTTGGCTAAATTGGAACATTTATGGTACTTTTAAAGTTTCCAAAAATGAACGCGTACTTTTTTTTTCTTTTTTTTGGAGCATAGTTAAAACAAATGTGGTTACTTCTTTCGTATAAAACCCAATGCAATTTTTATATTAATTATCCTTTTAAGTTTACAAAACTCATTTTGGGATCAAGAATCTTTTTTATTTTATTGTTTTATTTTTGTTTTTCTACACCTTCGGGATATTTGTAGTTTATTTATATGGCTGAACTGTCAAATTTATAAAACATCAACATTTTCTCCTCCAAAGTTGGATATATTTTTTAAGCATTAACTCAGTAACAATAAGTGTGAACACTTCTTGCACAGTAAACAAAAAATTATTATATCTATTACTCCACAGTTTAATAACCTTCCTTAAGTTCAATAAACCTATATATTTTTCATTTTATTTTTGTTTTTCTACATCTTTAGGATAGTTTTTATTTGTTTATGTGGTTCCACTTGAAAACTTATAAGACATTGAAGTTTTTAAGATGAATGTATTTTTCAAGCATGAGTTAAAACCTGTGTGGATACTTCGGTCACTTTTAACCAACATAATAATTTTATTCATTACTTTTTTAAGTTGACAAACTTTATTTTTAGTTCTATTAACTTATTTATTTACTGTTTTACTTTGGCGTTTTTTTTAAATACCTTTTTTATTTAGCTCAACAGGAAAAACTTAAAGTTTTTCCCATTAAAGCTGATTTTTTCTTAAATCTGAAAGATGAACATAGTTAAAACAAACGTGGATCTTTTTTTAAAGTAAAGCCTGCAAAATTACTATATGTATACATATTTTTTTAGCTTACAAAACTTATTTTAAGTTCAATAATTGTATTTATTTACTGTTTGTGGTCTTTTTCTACATCTTCTGATTTTTTTTCCTTTGTTTATCTGGCTAAACTGGAAAACTTATGAGTCCTTAAAACATTTTGCTGCATCAAATATAAATGTATATTCCAAGCCTGAACGTTGTTGAAGGAAATGTAAATACTCCTTCCACGTTAAACACAAATAATAATTATTTTCATTACTCTTTTAGTTTCATAACATTTGTTTTAAGCTCAATAAACTTTTTTTTAACCGTTATATTTTGTTTTTCCCCTTATGTAGGATACTTGTAATTTCTTTTTTGGTTTACTTGGAAAAAACTTATGATATTTTAAAGCTTTTTTCATTGAGGTAGATGTTCTTTTTAATCATGAAAACTAGTAAACTCGGCTAAAAAAACTAAAAACACGTGAATATTTATTTCACATTAAACATAAATATGGCCTAATGACCCTAAACTACCCAAAAATTAGTATCTATAATATGTGTATCTCATTTCTTTTAGAAACGAGCAATTAAAAAATCCGACCAAATGGATCTAAATAAAAGAGAGGGCAAACTTTGAACGAAAATCAATATCAAACTTTTTCTTAATACGTCGATATGTAAATATTTTGCAGTTTAATATACTACTGTATTTTTTATGCGGTACATTAGGCTTTCCCATTGTATTTCATGCCTTCTTGCTTTAATATGCGCTGCAATCTGTTAATAATGAATTGAAACAATACCAAGGTACTAATTGAACACTATTATTTGGTTGAAATGTTCATTTTGGGGAAATTCAGACCCTTTTTTGGACCGTCCCTAAAAAGGGACGCTGGGCATTAATGGATTAATGAATGCCATCTCTCTAGAAGTGTTCTTTTCGAATTTTATTATTTTTAAACTATAATAATAACTTCTTGCATATAACATAATGTTATGTAGCCTGAAGCCTTCCTGATTAAATGGACTATTCAAAGCAAAAAAAAAAAAAATCAATTCGAACCAGTAGTTCCTGAGATTAGCGCGCCAAAAAAATCAAACTCTTCAGCTTTTTATTATCCTTATAGATATAGATTTTCAATATTGTCAAGCTCATTAAAATTTCTCAAGTTTCTTTCTGCATGTGTGTAGTTTTCTCTTCTGGTATCTTTTAAAGTTTCTTCTTTACTTTCGGTTATTGGTGTCGGTGAGAGCGTGCTTATAATAGAAGTTTTAATACTCATAAAAAGACATGCTTGACTCTCCTTGTTCCAATATCGAAGAAACAGCCTCACTTGTTTTTGAGATCTTAGCTGTTGACGCCACTCCTTCAACTACATCATTTGAATTCAGCTCTGTAAAATGTTTTTCTATGTTTTGGTTGCCCAAATTTCTTTCTTTGGAGACAGCAAGCTTGACTTTTTGATTTAATTTAATTATTTTGATCTATAAGTTTATATGTTTATGTATCAAAAGGAAGACAAAGCAATATATTACTTGTTTTAAATTAGTATATGCAAACATGACATCAAGAAATGAGTTAGTAAGCAAAAAAAAAAATGTAATTAGTTCTTTAGTATATGCTAAGCCTGAGCCTGCGAAACATGACCCATTTTACATCACGCATGTTTTATTACACAAAAAAAAATTCAATTTTGCTGTTCTTCTACAACATTTTAGGAAATTATTCCTGAAACTGTGCTCTATGCAGTAGGCTGAAAAAATAGTATGTAATTCCGTTTAATTTTTTTTAAATCGAAAGTTTTTTATGATGAACATAATAAAGCTACTTTTAAGAAAAACACTTAATCACTAATATCTGTAACTTTAATGAAAAGCTGCATTTCATTTTTCATAAAAAATGATGCCTAGTGTCAATAGTACATAAAATGGCAATGCAGAAAGAAAATATTACTTGCACATTTTTAAAAGTATTTTCTAAAAGAACTGACCTATTTTACCCCTTTACCGATTTTATCCCCACTTGACCCTAATGAATTATTAGATGTATTTATTTCACCTAAATCATTTATTTATACATTCTCTAACATGTACGTAATAATTTCATATGAATATTATCTATATTTTTATTTTTTATTATTAAATAATAGCAAATGTTACAATAACAATAATATAATGTAATTTCACAATATTCAATGAATATTTAATAATCAACGTCAAATCATGAATTTCGACAGGTTTTAAGCTAAAGCGATATAATTCGTCGATGCCAAAGCTATTTATTTAATGAATCATTCATTTGAAAACGATTTTTGATTAGAGTTTGCATTGAAAAAAGTATAATAAAGATAATATTTACCCAAAATGAATACGTATATATTAGATAAGTTAAAAGTAAATGTTTCAAGTGAAAAAAATAAATCTAATAATCAGTTTATAAAAACTGAGAGAAATTTCAATATGCTACAGGCAATAAATACACATGAGTTATTCTATTCATTAGGGCTTAGAATTATAAAATGAAATATCATGGAAGAAATTTCCTTGAATACTTATAAACATCTGCACAAAGCTTTAAAAAATTAATAAAAAAGAGTTAAAAATAGAAAAAAACATCACAATGAATGCATTTTACCAACAAAACATCGTCTGTAACTCTTTCTTTTGGATAAAAATAAAGCACCTGAGAATAATTTTTCTAATGTCGTAAAGAATTAAAAATTAAAAAGCGAAAGAAAAAAAACTTAAGAAATAAGTAAATTAGTTTAAAAAAGAAAACTTCTTAAGTTAATAATTTGTATCAAAAATAAAAATCGTCTGCTGCGCTTTCTTTCTCTAAAAAAATTAAAGCCCTACATTTATTCCGAATCATCAAAAATAAATAAACAAATAAAAATAACAATAATAATGATTAAAAGTTTAGACTTGAAGTAAATTCAAATCTTCTCAAGACATGTTATTACACAGTAAAAACATTTGCTATTTAAACTCATTTCATTTTGTGATCAAAGTTGAATTATTTCACTTTGATTCAGTCCTGTTTATCTCAGATTTCCGTCCGTGTTAAGTCTTCGAGATATGGTACTCCGATTGTCATTAATAATTTTTCCTCTTTTTTGAAACCAAAAATTAAGAACATATCACGAATCTGCAATTTTTTGTTTTCCATTTTTTTAAATCAAAAATACTAATAAATGTATTTAATTGTTTCCAAAAGAAAAATTTAACGCGTAGGCATTATACAAAATTTTGAATTGCTCAAAAACTTCCATTTATGCCATTTTTTTTACAAATGAATAGTAAAAAACTTTCGAGAAAAACTTTTTTACTTTTGAAATTCAGAGCTAAGGTTTCTAAATTTTTTGAAGTAAGAGTAATTATCTAACAGTTGATTCGAAAACAAGATTAATTTTAAGCTTGTTTATTTTACCTTCTTGAGAGTCGTTGTCCTTGTAAAAACATTTGTGTTTCAAAGATCATCAGAATTCGTTCTTTCTTGTTATTCCAACCGTGCTGCATTCCAATTCATAAATCCTTCATGTTATTGTTGTTTTAACAAGTTTTCAGAACAAGATCTAGTTCGATTTGAAATGTTTTTCCGCCATCTTATTCATCCTATTTTATTAAGGAGAAATATACAGCATCCGCTGTGTTAAGATTAGTATTTATCAAGTTTTTAACGTAGATTTATATTATTATTCACCAGTTATGGAAGTTGTATGTTCAATATAATTTTTTAAGTACGATGGGTGTTTAAAAATGTACACATTTTAACCACTCTCCAGGGCCGTCATTTTAAGTTTTTCCAGGGGGTGGGGAAGGGTCCAAACACAATGCAATTTCATCGGAAAACATAAAAAAATACGCCCACTTATGTGTAAATGCATTGATTTCGCAAAGTCAGGTGGGGGGGGGGGGGATTGATCCCCCCCCCCCGATCCCCCGAAATGACGGGCTGCCACTTTCTCTCTCTCTTAACGGCTTCTGATCTTCTCCCTTTGCGTTTAAAAAAAAAGCAGATATACTTGATAAATCATTTTTGTTTAAATCTATTACATAAGTTCAAATTTATAAGTAGTGTATTTATTAATTTTTGTCAATATTCAGTTGCAGCGTTTATAGTCATATAATTTACATTGAAGCGACTTTACGATAATTTTGCATTTAATGCCTTGCTGAAAAAACTATAACCATCGACAGAAAGCAATGCAAACTAGAAAATGGTAACCACTGCTAAATCGGGTGGTTATCATTTGTGGTAACCAATTGAAAGGCAGATCTCGAAAAGACGTTTTCATGATCGTTGACCAGGAAAAGTCACTCATTTTTTTTAAATATTATTCAAAATTAGTATTAAAATATGTTTTTACTTAAACTTTTGAATCTGCGAACCACTGCAGTTTGAGTGGTAGAAAAAAGAAAAATAGAGTAGGCCAGGGTACCAGCCCCACCTAAGAAGAAATATTTATAAAAACAGCTGTAATAATAAAAATGAAAAATAGTGCCCAATCTTTTCTTAACGGTCTAGATAAATAAGTCTAGATGACGTATTAACAATCATTACTTACAAATATGAAATAAATAACTTACTATTACAAAACAAAATAGCCATTTTGAGGCGTGTTTTAAGGACAGCGAGCAATGCACCCCATTCCACCACAATAGATGTTGAACTTAAAGTAACATTATAAAACTTATTATAATTGACAAAAGTGGTAGTAGTTAGCTAATGTAATGCAAATTATAAAATGAGTAACATAATAAAAATTTTAGTTAAGAGCTAATATTTAGAAAAGTGCCAATTTGAGTCCCAAGTGAATTTTCACTAGTATTTCAATAACTAGTTAAAAAAAATAATTTTCCCCAGAAAGAAGACAAGTTTTGCTTTCATTTCATCTAATAATATCAGAAAAAATTTTTTTTTTTCTTCAGAAAATATTTGTTTTACACATCGAAAATCAGATCGGTAACGTGTCCCCAGTAGCAAAGCTTAGCATGCAAACAGCTTAAGCGCACTTTCTAACTTCTCAAAAAACGCACTTGCACAAAAAACGATTCTATTTTTACCCCTTTGTTAATATTTTAGTTCATTTTTGTTTTAATCGATTATTGATTTTCTAGGGAATGCGAAATAGGCGTGTCCCTCAGTTCCGTGTCAGAGTGGTAACAATAACTGCCGATCTATATCTAGGCTCCCAAAATCATTTCCTGCACCGATACCACGTGATACTGAGTACCTGGTGTGATGTTTTATCGCATCGTAATTAAAAGTTTGCATTTCTGGATCTAAAATTGCAGGTAAGATTTTTTAAAGTAATTTATAAAATGTGTGTCATTTGAGTCATCAGATCGGTAATACGCTCTAAAATGCGCAGTTTTTATTATTTTAAAAATTATTTTATATATAAGTATAGTCTTTTATTACAAGTGAAAAAACCACGTGTTTGATTTTGGTTTAGTGCGATCGACTCGGAAATAAAAAAAAAAACTTTGTCAGTTTGTCAGATCGGTAACAGTCAGAGCGGTAACATTGAAAAACAGCGAATATGTTACAGAACTAACTCACAAGTTTCAGAATTATAAAAAGCAAAAATCATAGGTTTTGGCCATATATATTGAATATTTTTGTTCTTAAAAAATGAAAAGCAATGAGTTTTAGTACAATTGCTTCATTTGTGGTTTGTTAGACCTAACAATAGAAGTTAGTAAAATAAGAAAAATTGACACTGCAGAAATTAAGTTAATTAATTATTATTATTTTATTTATTTATTTTTTTTTTATTGTTGCTTCAATTTCTCATAACTTTGCGAAATAACTAGATAATAACTAGCATGCTAAATTTGAATTTCTGATCAAGAAATTAAATTTCCTGCAACTAATTAAAGAAAAGCAAGTAGCAGAGTTGTGTGTTGAAAAAGTTGAAGTTGTGTGTTGTTTCAAAACAAAACAAATGTTTTATTAGCTTGGATTTGGTAATCTCATAATTTATTTTATCTAAAAACCTTATCGTTCATTTTTATTTCCAAGAAATGCTTTTTTATAATGAAATTTGATTTTTTAGCCTAATATATATATTTTTAATATAATTATCTTAATTCTATGTAAAAAATGCAAGGAAATGATATCATATTTAGAGATGTTAACGAAGACTGAAAGCATAAAGTCAAATATGTAACTCATATTAACATCAGATCTGTAACATTCATCAGATCTGTAACGGCTTAAAAGTGAGTAATCTAAGGAGGGGGTAAATAACTTCCTTGACCTCCCCCCTTTTATTTTCTTGCATTTAGACCCAATTTAGACTTAAAATCCAATATTAGTTTTTTTCTGCAAAAAAATTTTTTTTTTCAGAAAACTCCAACTTCAAATTGGCACTTTTCTAAATATTGGCTCTTAACTTTAAATAAGGAAAATAAGATAAAATTTTGAAATTTTTTTGAAAAAATCAGGAGAATGGAGAAATTAAGAAAAATAATCAGCCTGATCATTAATCAGCAAATTAACAACAGCCGATTAATAGGTAATCGGTTATCGGCCAATTTATTTATCAGTGTATCCCTATTTTAAAGACATTTTAAAGTTCGTTTTAGCAAAGTTCGACTGTGCTGAGGACTAAAAAAACTTTTCTTTTATCGTTAATTAAAAATAAGATCGGTATTTTTTATCACCGTAGTTCACATGTTCATAAAAGCTGAATTGCACGAAGAAGCAAAGTTTTGAAAATCACCCACTTAACTTTTCACTGCGAATATATGTCACGCCAAAAGAAAAGTATTGCGAGACACAAATGGAATGAAATCAGGCATCCATAATCTTAATGATTTCCTCAATGTGTCTATCTACTAACAGAGTGATATCTTCTATATTGCTTTTTCGCGCGTTCGAATCGCATTTGTTCTATTCCAAACAATTAAGTCAGTCAAACAACCGTGGTAATCGAAGAAAGCAATGGAAAACGAACAGGTAATAAAGATCCCGATTTCGGAAAGCTTCTCCGGGGCTGATATTGCAGAAGATATTTAAAATAGAATGCGTGCGAAGTATTCAGAACAATAGACTTAAGGAATGAGGTTTATCGGACGATGAATTTCGAAGTCATATTTTTGGTTATCGATGCAGTTAGTAGGATGAGTTTACATGAAACCGAAACCCTTTTTTCTTCTTTCGAAACCTCTAAAAGATAGTTTCAGTGATAAATAACATCCGTTAAAGCATGGTATTTCTCATTATGTTTCTTCGAAAATCATTAAAATTTTCCTTAACGACAGTGTAATGCAATAATAAAGTGCTTCTATTGTTCACAAACTATGTACGTTATTAGTATTTCTTGGAAAACGTTGCAAGCAAATTTTAAATGTAATTTTTACAAACTTCATGGTACACTTTATAGCTTTAATCTTTTGCTTTAACAAAAAAATAAGAACTACTTTTCTAGGATTCGTGTGGCTTTATAGATATTTTTAAATAATTATTTTCTGCTTTTAAACTTTTGTAGTTTCTCTTATATATAGGAAAGAAAGTTCCATGTTTTCTCATTTTTGTGTTTTACATTAAAATGTAAGAAGAAAAATATGTTTTCTTTTAGTAAGTACAGGAACGAAACATTTCCAATATACGTAGGATATTATGAAAAAGAACTGTTACAGGCTTCATTTCATAAAAAGAGTAACAGTTTCTCAATAACTCAATGTATTATTTTGAAACTAAAGTATTTTTACCACAAGTATCGCATTGTTTTCTTATTAGAGCTGCACTGAAAAAAATGAATGTTGTTTTATCAGTATAATACAGCTAATTTTACAGTAATAAACTGTAGAAATAGCTAATTTTACAGTACTAAACTGTAAAATAGTAATTTTACAGTGATAAACTGTTAAATTGCCAATTTTACAGTTTATTACCGCGCATTTTACAAGTACTCAAGTGCTTTGCATTACAAAATTTTTATATCTAGCGTTTCATTTATTAAAAACCTCAGCAGGTTATTGTTATATTTATGGTATTACAGATCTGTAAAAAGTGAGAAAAATTTGACCACAATCCCCTTTCAATGGCATGCATATAAATATGCTGTTGTTATTTATGGAACACAATCTAACTAAACTGTGAATGCATTACTCTACTCATACATAATCTTATCATAGATCTTGTTCAGTGATTTTCAAAAATTTACATATTATTTTTACTACGTGCAGAAAAATGCTATTCGAAAGCTGTGGTATTACTGCTCCATGGAAGATTTTCATAATTTATGTTAGACAAAAAGGTTAATTTTGTTTTAAATAACACCATAATTCTTCAAGACATTTCAAAGAGATAATATTTATGGAAGCAATTTCGCTCCACGAATTGCCAGTAAGATCAGCTAATTCCGAAATTGAAAAGGCATATTACCATCAAACAATAATCGCGTTATAATAGAGGGTGAACTTGATCATCTTGAGTGTCCAGCTTGTTCTGAACGGCTTAGATTGGAGGAATTGTTAGGAAAGACGATAAGCGCTGACCCTGCAATTTGAATTCAGGCCGAAGTCAAATTTCAGCTACGGAATTTAAATTTGGAATGATGCCAGACGAAATGTAGGTCAAGTTTATTTGATGTGATTAGTTGAAAGAAAATGTTTTGATGTCATCGGAACAATAGAACCTTTAGATACGAAAAGAAAAAGGGAGAATTTCAGAATAAAAATCTAAAATCAGATCAAAGTAAGTTTCCGATCGAGAAATGACGTCCTGATATAATGTCTTACTTTTCGCTTTGCTCATTCAATAATTTTCCTTTAATATTATTCTTTGTGCAGTAATTCATCAAAATCCTGATTCCAATAACCTGCTGCGCAAGATTTGGGCATTTTCAACAGATCCTTTTCCTATGAGGTTCTGACCTTTATTTAGGCAATATGCATTCACAGGCATTTACAATATTTGAACAATATTCTATCAATGTAAAAGTTGGTAAAGGGCCTCAAAACGAAAAATTAATGATACAAAAGCAAAACACACGCAGGAATACAGTGTAAGGGGACTGTATGCCAATCCGACAGTATCTCTTATAATATTATCGCTTAAAATTATTTCATAATTCATTTAAATAATTTTCGTGATACTTAAAGGTTTTTTTCTCTCTTTTTTTACCGACCTTTTTATAAAAGTTTTGAAGAAGACAAAAGTGTGAAAGATGAAATATATCTATAAAATATAGGCATGAACAAAAGAAGTGAGGCGAAAGTGGAATAGTTAAAGCATTATATGAAAAATCGAAACAATATTCGTAGTGTGTTGAGATAGAGACAGCCTCTCTTTTATGCGTTTCTGTCTCAATAACTCAATTTTGTTAAAAAGTGCAGATACGACTTTTGTGCTTATCACGGCAGTATTGTTACGTAGGTAAAGTCGTTTTTCCTTTTTAACTCAAAACTTGAAGATAATATAATTTATTTGGGAGCGCTATTCTAATTCCATAGAAATAATTTCAGGGAAAATACAGTTTTCATTAGAATGGAAATTCTGACAAAAATATGTGTCCTGTACCTGTCAAAAGAACTTATATTAATGTTTATGGAATAAATGTGAGGTTCATCTTCATTTCTCTTGAATTTTATCTTTAAAAACTTTCCCAGGTATATAAGCAAAAATAAATTTGTATCCTTTTAAGAAACTTATAAAACTCAAGCAGTGTCTAAAATATGTTTGAAGTTACCATTGATTATGAAATATATACATAAATTTTATACTGAACTCTTTTAAAAACGTTTGCATTGCAATCTTTTAAAAGAAAATAAACAACTTGGCAAAGATTGAAAAATTTTAAATAAAAAAACTATCAGCAGTTGTCGAAGAAAATTTGTCGAAAATTAATTACATATTGCACTTTTTTCTTGTTAGATACATTTAAATGCTTCTTTCTTAATAAGTTTAAAAATGCAGTTATCCTTTTCATTACTAACATTTCCTTCTTTTTCTTTCATAACTTCATATGCATTATTTTAACTGAAAAAATAACCACAAAATATTATTTCATAAAACATAACTAAATAACAAAAAATAAAGTATTATTTATCATTAAAATTTACGATATAAATATAAGAATGAAACATGTTAATAACTTATTCCCGAGTAGGTTTTTGTGTTATTTCGTTCTGAGAAAATTCTTATTGAAATTGATCAGATTAAATAATGGAATGGAGAGAACTGGCTCAATAGTTTCAAATACAAATAATTTTTTCAATAAGTTCAAAATCTGAATTTTTTCTTTCTTCCGTTAAAAATTTAACTTTTTAATGTTCATTTGATTATTTGAGTTCTTTTTTTAATGGCATTTATACTTAACAGTAATCCTCGTTTTTCGCTTTTTATATTTTTAAACGTTTACTTGGAAGTACTTTAAAATGTGAATAACGAATTAAAAGATACAATGAATTGCTATGGTTTTTCAAGCATTTTTAGAAGGAAATTTGAAAAATTACAGTATTTATCATATACTAAAAGTAGAATCTATCTTTGTATTAAAATGCATATGCAGAGGTAATGCAATATTTGCTAGAAGCGATTAAGCTGTTTGACAAATGAATCGCTGAGATCAAAAACTACATCAGTCCAAAAAATTCGAAATTTCGTTTTTGATGGAAAACAACTCTGGGAGGCAAGATGCATGTTGAGTAAAAAAACCAGGACACACAGGTTAGTAGTTCGAAAGATACGAGCACCCCCATTTGAACGTTGAGCGCAAAAACTACATCAGTCCTGTGACTGATGTAGTTTTTGCGCTCAACGCAGGAATTCCGTGCATCACCTTCTACTCGCACAATCAGGCGCCGTGTTTTTTCAACATGGCGCATCAACGTGGCAATGTCGAGGGAAAAGTGTGGAGAAAGAGGAAAAATTTAAATTTGCTCCTACTCGATACAAAGAGTTTCAATATGATTCTGGAGAAAAAGGGGTTGTCACAGCACACACTTTCATCGATGGGGCTCAAGAACACTGCTATCAGCTGCTAAAACATATTTCCCATGACTTCGATTTTACCTCAAATCATGCCTACCCATCAGGGAAAGTACCAATCAACATTAAAAAATAGATGACATCAAGAAAATGATTATACATATTCCTAAAAACTGTAAAGTGTTTTATAATGAATTATTTAGCTGGCCAACTACTTCACGTGACGGTGACACAATGATTGAAAATGATCTATTTTAATAGATGTACTACATACCTATACTTTTTTTGTTTCCTGTTACATTGGTATAGATTTAGCAACCGCCACTCAACTTTTGTAATAACCTTCCTGTTAATCTGTTTTAATTAAATACAGGTTTCAAGGATACAAGAAATGTATCCTGATTTCTTATGATTTTGCAATTTTTTTATAACGATTAATGGTTAAAAATCGTCAATTCCAAGAGTTTATTAACTTTTCTACTTTCTGTTTATACTGGTAAAGCAACCGTTTCTTCATTTCTGACAAAATAATAAATAAATATACACTTTAAATGCAAAATAACTGTTTTCTCTAAGTCCGAAAACCGGTTGAGTGCAAAAACTACATCAGTCCAAATTACATTTTAATTTTTCCTAAGTCCGATTTTAATAGAAACAATATACTTTTTGTTGACAGCAGTTCAAATGTGCATCTTGTGACTGAGAAAAAAAATCAATCGATTATTTAAAATATTGGAAGAGTTAGGATGTTTTTTGTCTCTCCTGAAAAATTTGAAATTATGGACTGATGTAGTTTTTGCACTCACCGATTCAAATGTTGTAGATATAAGTTTCGGGGCTGCAAGGATCCCAATTTTGAATGCAAACAGTTGTGATCTAATGGATGTAAAGGCATTAACTAGTTGAAATACACTGCTCGACATTGAAAATGCAACACCAAGAAGGAGTGGTCAGAAATTCATGCAAATTTTACCGTAGATGCACGTCACTGAGTTATGCAAATGATATGAAATGCGCAGCTCTCCGACGCACGTGAAGTAAGATATAAGAGAATGAAGTTGAAAAGTGGGCTATGTTCATGTTGGTTTTTCTGCCAGACTAATTATCGGAGAAATTTGGTTTTTGTCTCGAAGGATACGTGTGATAGGAGGAAATGCCACGCCGTCCTCAACGAAGACACTTCCAGCATATAGACGACTTTACAAGGGGTATGGTGATCGGACTGAGAAGGGGAGGTTGGTCCATACGTCAAATTGCAGCTCATACCCACATGGATGCAAGCACTGTGCATCGGCTGTGTCGGAGATGATTGGAAAGAGGAAATGTAGCCACATTGAGGGGTGCAGGTGCAGCCAGAGTGGCGTCAGACCGCTTGGATCGACGGATTCACCGACAAGCTGTGGCGGACCCGCAAGTCACTTGTACGTCGATTCTGCAGCACGTGCAAGGTACCCTTAATGTTCTTGTGTCGACCAGAACCATTTCCCGTCGACTGGTTGCACGTGGCCTGCAATCACGGCGCCCGCTAAGAAGAATGCCATTGACCTCACAGCACAGACTCCAACGTTTGGAATGGTGCCGGACCAAAGCGACGTGGATGGCAGAATGGCAAACCGTAGTGTTCTCAGATGAATCCCGCTTCTGTTTGTCCAGCGATAGTCATCGCATACGTGTGTGGCGTCGACGTGGAGAAAGATCGAATCCGTCAGTAACTGCGGAACGCCCCACAGCGCGACAACGTGGCATAATGGTTTGGGGCGCTATTGCATACAATTCAGTATCACCTCTAGTTCGTATTCGGGGCCACTATGACGGCCCAACGATATGTAGATAATGTACTGCGGCCGGTGGCAATCCCCTACCTTCAGGGTCTGCCAAATGCAATTTTTCAACAGGATAACGCCCGGACTCACAGTGCTCGAATCTGCCAACATGCTCTACGAGGTGTACAGATGCTTTCTGGCCACCATACTCTCCTGACTTGTCACCAATCAAACATGCGTGGGACGTGATTGGACGCCGTTTGCAGAACCTGTCACTGCCTCGTTCAGAGGACGAACTGTGGCAAATGGTTGAAAGGGAATGGAGTGCCATCCCTCAGGACACCATCCGCAGGCTTATTGACTCCATGCCTAGACGTGTTTCTTCGTGCATCGCTGCCCGCGGTGGTCCTACTTCTTACTGAGCCGACGCCGTCCTCGCTCTAAATTTTGCTTATTTATTTTGAAATAAATATGACTTATTGTTCCATGCTGTCTCTGTCTTCTTACCACATTTCATCAATTTCTGACCACTCCTTCTTGGTGTTGCATTTTCAATGTCGAGCAGTGTATTTTGACGGATGTGTTTACATCCTCTTTCCTTTTCAGATTGAAAAAGAGTTTCTTATAACCCCAAAACATAGTGTCTGTAATTTTTATACATTTTGTGTTTTTTTAATGTTGTTGTTCATATATTTAATTTTTAACACAAGGGCATTTAATTATATTTCTGACTGAACTTATTTATATTCTGACATATCGTACCCCAGTAACAAATTAATACATCTAAAAATTTTGAGATGTTTCAATGGATTATTATATTAATGGACTTTTTCGGGTGCCTGATCGTGGGGTATAAAATATTTCAATCAATAGCAACACATCATTAAATTTCCTTAATTTAGAGGAAAATATTTCAAGCTATACGCAAACAATTTATTTAATTTATGCTACAAAAACCATCCAGAAAACATAACATCGTAAAATGTTTTGCGCATTCTGTAATATTTGAGAATAACTAATTTAAATGTTTTGATGTTTCTCTGAACTGCGTAAAAAGGAACAAAGTTGTTCAATTTAAATAATGAAACCATTTGAGGAATGAGACCTCCTCGCTTTTTCTTTACGAATACAATTTGTTTCTCGAATAGATTTATTCTGTCAAAAGTGATCCGAACAGGACACACAATCGCATAAAACGAGATTTTACAATGCATTTTCTTTAATTGTCACTTATGTTGCTCGGATGTGATGTAATCTTGCTAAAAATAAAATAAAAGAAAATGTAAAAAATGTTTTTTTTAATCTAAGGACAATTTCTATCAGCTTAATTCACATTATAAAGTGAGTCATTCCATGTCAAGTGGACTAGTGGTCCCCACTCGACCATCTCCGATTTGGATCAAATTTTACAGAGGTATAGACATGCTTATGAAACTAACCTGTGCAAATTTTTAGCTTCCAAGATCCAAATCTGGAGGAGCTAGGATCCCGCAAAAAATGTGGTCCAAAATGGCGGATGAACTTCGTGAAACAAGTTGCAATGTTTAGGTCAAGGTTGCAGAAAATTTTATCACAGTGGAAGCCTAATTTTTTTGGAGCTTAAAGTACTTTTGGTTGTCAACACTCTCCAGTATATTTTTCGAGATTGCGCTTATTAGATTTTGTGTAGCACGTGCCTAAACTTGCGATAAAACACGGTGGGCAATTTTTTTCCTGAATTTCAAGTTGTCATAAATTTTTAACCAAAAAACTTCAAAGGTTTATACTTCGTAGTTTTATTGTCCAAATACTTGTTTTTAATGTTTTACAGCTACAGAGCTTAAATATTGTATTTGTAAAAGATATTGGCACCCTAAGTGTCGATGAAAACGTTTCTTTTGAAAAATCGCCTGTTTTCAACTCACTATATCTCAGGTTTGTCATATAAGACCATTTTTTCTTTGGCCCCATTAGAAAGAACAGATTTTTTCCTATCGAAAGAAGTTTTTTTTTCGATGGTGTTCTTTCGAATAAGGAAGAAAAAATTAGCTTGAAATACTGTCTGTTATGAAGAATTGGCATAATTAGGCTAAGACTGCAAAAAATTTTATCACACTGGGGCCTAATATTTTTTGAGTTTAAAGTACTTTTAGTTGTCAATACTCATCAGTATTTTTTGTGAGATTGAGCTTATTAAATTTTGTGTAGCACGCATGTTAACTCGCAAAAAAACGCGTTGGGCAATCTTTTTCCTGGATTCATAAATTTTTAACAAAACAAATTCAAAGGTTCATATTTCGTAGTTCTATTGTCCAAATACTTGGTTTTAATGTTTTACAGCTGCAGAGCTTAAATATTGATTTTGTAAAAGATATTGTTGTCAAAAGTGTCTATCAAAATCATTTTAATGAAAAATCGCCTGTTTTCAACTCACTGTATCTCAAGTTTGTCTGTTTTTTCGTTGGCACCATTAGAAAGAACAGATTTTTTCCTATTGAAATGAGTTTTTTTTTTTTTTTTTTTTGATGGTGTTCTTTCGAATAAGGCAGAAAAAAATAGCTCGAAGTATTGTCAGTTATGAAGAATTGGCATAATTAGGCTAAGACTGTAGAAAATTTTATTATACCAGAAGTTCGAATTTTTAACAACTTAAAGTACATTTAGTTGTTTATATAAATATTCTGATAGGAAAAAAATCTGTTATTTATAGTAGTATTAACGAAAAGATGATGGAAGGTGACAAACCTGAGTTACAGTTCATTGAAATCAAGCTATTTGTTCAAACAGGAATTGCCTAATATTTTTCATGTATGCTACACAAAAGCTAATGAGCTTGAAATCACATTAATTATCTAGAAATCTATTAACAACTAAATGTACTTTAAATTGTTAAAAATTCGGACTTCTATTATAATAAAATTTTCTGCAGTCTTAACCTAATTATGCCAATTCTTCATAACAGACAGTATTTCAAGCTAATTTTTTCATCCTTATTCGAAAGAACACCATCGAAAAAAAAAACTCATTTCGATAGGAAAAAATCTGTTCTTTCTAATGGTGCCAAAGAAAAAATGGTCTTAGGTGACAAACCTGAGATATAGTGAGTTGAAAACAGGCGATTTTTCAAAAGAAGCGTTTTCATCGACACTTAGGGTGCCAATATCTTTTACAAATACAATATTTAAGCTCTGCAGCTGTAAAACATTAAAAACAAGTATTTGGACAATAAAACTACGAAGTATAAACCTTTGAAGTTTTTTGGTTAAAAATTTATGACAACCTGAAATCCAGGAAAAAAATTGCCCACCGCGTTTTTTCGCAAGTTTAGGCGCGTGCTACACAAAATCTAATAAGCGCAATCTCAAAAAATATACTGGAGAGTGTTGACAACCAAAAGTACTTTAAGCTCCAAAAAAAATTAGGCTTCCACTGTGATAAAATTTTCTGCAACCTTGACCTAAACATTGCAACTCGCTTCACGAAGCTCATCCGCCATTTTGGACCACATTTTTTGCGGGATCCTAACTCCTCCAGATTTGGATCTTGGAAGCTAAAAATTTGCACAGGTTAGTTTCATAGGCATGTCTACACCTCTGTAAAATCAAATCCAAATCGGAGATGGTCGAGTGGGGACGATTTGAAAAATTTGTCCAGTTGACGTGGAATGACTCAAGTATGAAATAAAATAAGTATTTGGTTGCAATGCTCAAAAATTTCGGTTGATCTTCATATATTTATTTTTAGGTTAATTCTAAAGCATCCAATAAAATTTAAACCAAAATTGAGGCAAGAAGAAATGTTAGCTGTATGGTAAAAGCTATTCTTACGGAACAGGATACCC
Source organism: Uloborus plumipes (assembly GCA_038373865.1). Lineage (NCBI taxonomy): Eukaryota > Metazoa > Arthropoda > Arachnida > Araneae > Uloboridae > Uloborus > Uloborus plumipes. The sequence goes on from JAXGGA010002546.1 coordinate 89,731, forward strand.
CCTATTTCTTCTCTCACGTTTTTAATTTAAATTTTATTGGCGGCTTTAGTATTAATCTAAAAATAAATGTATAAAGATCAACTGAAAATTTTGAGTATCGTTATCAGAAAATGAATACTTGTTTTATTTAATACTTCTTACGACCTTTTTTACATTTTATTTTAAAGTTTTTTCCGTTTTGAAATTTTTTTGAGATGAATGGTTTTAAAATTAGAAAAAAAAGAAGCGCAGATTTTCGTAAAATGTATTGTGTATAAGGAGAGAATGGCTTATATTTTCCGTTAATATGCTCTAGGTAGAGCTACTACATAGACCGTAGTCTATATAGGGGCCCTAACTCTAGGCATTGTAAAATTACAATGGTCGAATCTAAAAGCGATTTTGAATAAGTATATAGTGCAAAAATAAAAGTAAATATGTACAATAAAGGCTTATATTAAGCTTATATAATGATTTAATGCTCAAAATTAAAAAATACATATGTTTGCTTAGTTTTAGCCTTGATACTAATGCGTCATATTTATTAAACAAACCTGAAGTTTTATAATTACTATTTTTTCCAATCTGGCAAGAATTAAAAAGCAAAAGTGCGTTTTGGCATGCAGAAACGAAATGTGAATACGATGACAGAAAGCAAGTACAGAAAAAGTCTTTAAAAAAAATGCTTCTTTCCGTTTGGACTTGACTGAAATAATGCACAATTAGTTAATCCTACCAACCACGAGAAGAAATTTAAAGTTAAAATTTTCCATAGTAATAATCATTTACAGCATTCAAAGGAGAAATTCATGGCGTAGACTGATCTATTTTTGCGGGGAGGGGGGAGTTTTACAGAGTTTTGTACAGTTTTGGATGTCATTTAAGGGGGCTTGCTCTTGTAGATGTTCTGCTGGATTTGAGAAGATGCATCATTGTCGTTTAAGAGATGGGCACCCCTGTTATTAAATTTATTAATTTTTAAATAAGTTTCATAATCTTTAATATTAAGAAAAAATCTGTTGTTAGCATCAAATGGTTATATACGCCATGTTAATGAACCTATTCACTTTTACTTCTTCATTTCGAATTGAGATAAAGTATTAGCTCAGGAGGCCCAGATTGGAGGTCACGAGAGGTCACTGTGACCTCCCAATAACTTCCGTATTCGGCACATTTTGCTAACGATTCGCCAATTTGATGACAATATTGTAACAAAGAGATTATTTGTTCTTTTTAGTTTTTAGAATTGTGTTTTAAAAGATGTCTAATGGTCTTTCTCACTAAATGTTATGGATGTACGACATGTGTGTATGCTAGTATTTTATCATTCGGTAAAATTGGAACTTCGTTCAGCAAATTGATAATTTTCCCCCTCCCAAAACTTTTAGTTCGGGGCACCCCTGCTACCGTCAAAGATTTAAACTCTTGACATTTTGTTAGAAACCAACGGTTATAATTTTTAATCTCGCCCAATTGGCTTTACAGAATGATTAATGATTGCCCAAATCCTCCGCCCTTGGTAAATGGAGTCTCAATTCGGACTCAGTATCTTTATGCTCCAAGCCCAAGAAATTGTAACCACCAAAATCTCTTACCCTCATAAATCAGTTACATTACTCGGTTAAGGCAAATAAAAAAACAATAAAATATAGCTCTTAAAGAAAGCTGCTCTACCTCTTTACTTGGTCTGTCTACCTGCTATCAGGCACGTGCCACTGATATCCGGGTAATGACACGCCCTCTTTTAAGCTCCGCCTAATACCTAAAAAAATGTTGCTTTCTAATGGCTGTTAGAAGAGAGTGATGCTGCCCTGGTGATTTTGCTTTTCATCATTCTACAGTTTACATAAGAGTAAAAAGTTGTCTGTCATATACAGGATGTTTCAAAACTTCATATGCGGAACTTTCATTTGAATGATGCTGGAAACACTTTGTGAATAGTGCTAAGAGATGGGTATCGTATTTGCACTCATCTTGAATATTTAAAAATAGTTAAATACCGTGAGAAAAACGTGCTGCTAAATAGTATTGAGTAAAGCAAATATATAAGTAATAAAATTGCCACGCTGCAAGAAAGGAACTGTTATTTTTATAGTAAAAATATGGCAGCCGAGGTTCCACTTTAAAACTGTAAAATGCACAGTAATAAACTGTAAAACTAGGAATTTTACAGTTTCTTACTGTACAGTTAGAGATTTTTCAGTTTATTGCCGTAAAACTAAGCTGTGTTATACTGTAAAAACAATAGTGTAATACAGGCAGCAGAGATTCCAGTTTAAAATTGTAAAATGCACTATAATAAACTGTAAACGTAGTAATTTTAGTTTATTACTATAAAATTAACAATTTTACAGTTTATTACTCTAAACTTAGCTGTATTATACAGTAAAAACAACATTCATTTTTTACAATGCATATATATGCAGTACAAAAGGAATTAATTATAAGGATAAAAAATTAACTTGCTTCTTACAAAACAGTTTTTGTCATATCAACTAATCGCAGACAGGTTTTATAACGTTTAAAGCTTTCATCGTTTAACAGTGTGCAATGGATTGTAAATTTATTTATTACACTTAAATCATTCACTTACAACTTCTCTAATATGTATGTATTCATTTCATGTGAATGTTCTAAATTTTTTAAGTATTATTAACTGTAAGTATTAGCAACGGTTTCAATAACAATAATATAATATAATTTTACAAATTATATCAATTTTCACTAGTCAACAAAAATGTACTTTTCTTTCTTAACGAAAAATAAATTAGCTATCCATATCTAAGTTTGCAGTATACTAAATCTGTAGCCAGCACATTTTTTTGTTGTTGTTATGACTATCTTACCAGTATTGAAAAGAACTTATCATAACGTCTCAACATTCCTTATTTCACAGTTAAAACATTTTTCCTTTGAATTCACAGTTTGAATCAGCCAAAGTTTTGTGTTTTTTAATTTTTTTTTCTTATTTTTGGAAACCAAAAATTAAGAATATGCACAGAAACTGCAATTTTCTCAATTTTTTGTGCTAAACAAAATTCCTTGTGGTCCTGAATTCTTAAACAGAAAAGTTTTCAAAATTCTATCGTAGACGTTAAATTTAAAGAAAAACTTCATTGTCAGAAATATACACTTAAAATATCCGAATCGAAAACATCTTTTTAGTACACGTTTTTCATCAAAAGATTTTCCCAACAAAGTTTATTCGACGCAAATCCGCCGGAAGTTGGAAATTATATTTGCCTTAAATTTCCCCATAGGCTAGAATGTTACTTTTTTTTACTACACAAAATTCAAGGAAATTTTTTTCAAATCAAAAAATAAAACCGATATCGAAAAAGAAAAAAAAAACCTTCGAATTAGTGATCGCCCTTGAAAGCGATCAACAAACACACATTTCTCCATCTCGAAACCCTACTTTCATTTTTTTTTATTTTTTAACAGTCACTTGATTCATTTTTAATTTTTGACTTTTTTTATTTTTAGAGATACTTTTGTGATACATTAATGCCGTCTAACATGCTTTTTTTCCTGTTATTTATTTTGACTTTTACTGGAAAATAGACAAAAAGAAGAAGTAAAATATTGAAGTTTTTCTCTCTTCCTTGTAACACATCTTTCATTTTTTAACAAACTTTGAAGCTTCATTTTCATTCTTAATTAGTTAAAATTAATTTAAATTTTCAGTAATGAGGTTTGTTTCTGCTTCAACTAGATTTTGCTCCAATGCGTTACCATTTTAACAGCAATTTTTGTATTAAAATAGCTTTTAATCATCAATGCAGTTTTACTTCCTCCAATGTAGCTAATAAAGAATTTGTGGTTCATATTCATATTTACACATTAAAAAATTCTCTTTAGCATATCCTTTTAGTTAAAACGGTGACAAATAATTTTTAGGAAGATAGAAGAAGACATATTATAGCGATGTACTCGAAACCAACTTATTTCTCAAAATTATTTCACAAACGTATGATTTATTTAACAAAAGTATGAAAAAGAAACATGTTTAACTTCGCTCATTAACTCAAGCTTGAAATTTCGTTTCAGTTGGTTTTACTTTCTCCAATGTAGTTGACAACGAATGTGATTAATATTTATATTTACACCTAAAAACATTCTCTTAAGCATCTCTTTTTAGTTAAAAAGCAGACAAAGAATTTTTAGGAAGATAGCAGAAGACGTATTATAGTGACGTACTCGAAACCAACTTATTTCTCAAAATTATTTTACAATCGTGTGACTTATTTTACAAAAGTATGAAGAAGAAACATGTTTAACTTCGCTCATTAACTCAAGCTTGAAATTTCGTTTCAGTTGGTTTTACTTCCTCCAATGTAGTTCACAACGAATGTGATTAATATTTATATTTACACCTAAAAACATTCTCTTAAGCATCTCTTTTAGTTAAAAAGCTGATAAAGAATTTTTAGGAAAATAGCAGAAGACGTATTATAGTGGCGTACTCGAAACCAACTTATTTCTCAAAATTATTTTACAAACGTATGATTTATTTAACAAAAGTACAAAAGTAAGAAAGAGCAACATGTTTAGCTTTGCTCATTAAATCAAAAGTGAAATTTCATTTCAGTTGGGTCGTGCTTGACAGAAGATTCCATGTTAAAAAACGAGTTCAGGGTTGCATAGCATGATTTTGGACGTTAATCCTGCAATGAATCGTAGCTTTTGTGTGAAGCTAAAATTTAGAGCTATTTCTAACATTCTGCGTTTAAAACATGAATAGATAAATCGTTTAATTTATTTAGATATTTGTTCTTTAAAAAAGTAAGTAGTTATACTGCTTTTCTACGTATAATGTTTCAGATACCATTTATAATCTATGGGGAAACAATCTCTGTTGAATTCTTATACAAGAATACTATACAAAAACGCATGACTTTTAGTTTCAGTTTAGTTAACCGCTTTTCTGATTATTACGAGTTATCTTGGGCTCTTATGAGTTGCAGGTAATTAGTATTCCGAGAAAACTCGGGTGAAACTAAATGATTTTACAAATATAAAAAATTATAAATTCAACTTAAAACCTACATATTTTATTTGTTTCATTTTCTTGAATTTAAAAATCAAATTTAAAAAATTGTATTTTTTTCGCAATTAAAAAAAAAAATTGTAAGGGAAGCGGTTAAATTTTTCCATCCAAATGTTGCTTTGACCATCCAAGAAAACTAGACACTATGTTGTTTTTGAACAAATTATCTGGGGAGATGGACCTGGCGCTTCCTAAATGAAATCTTAAAACATTAATAATTTTGAAAAGGAAACAATTGAAATTACAAGAAAAAAATGTAAAAAAAAAAATATTCTGAATGATAAAATAATTAAATGATGCAGTTTAGAGAATCGCTAAAAATAATATTGGTTATTCTTCTTACTTATACCGGCAAATCAGGGCAAGAACCAAGCTGCAGGTAATTGTGTAAACCTAAACGACAACACTAATAAGTTACTCTAGTGCACTATTTTCTTTAACTTACCAACATTTGCTTCGAGCTTTTAACAAAACTTCGTCCAAGAGATCATTTTCTATTGCATAAACCTGATCTGAAATTAGTCACTTAAATAATGGTTTCAAGCTCAATCAATATCTAATTATAATAAACAAGAAGGCTTTTTTTTTTTCTACTGTGAGCGAAAAACGTGTAAGTGTTAATGCGTTTTTGGTTTGGATAAATAAGAAACCCATATTTTACGTAGTACTTTAAGTGTGTCTTTGATAAACATTAGTATGAACTTATGTGTAGCGACACTGAGAAATGTGGCTGACTTATATCCTGAATTAGAAAAAAAAGTAATAATAACAGTTCTCGAAATAAATATCATATGCTTTGGAGAAACCAATTTACGATGTTAACGCAAAATTTAAAGACTTGTACATGCTGTTGTAAAGGATTTCTCAATTCGTATATTTGTTACTAAAGTAACCCCATGAAATTTGTCTACTCGTAAAAACTTTACCTTATTTTTGTCACAGATATTTCTACTCATAATAATTCAAAAAATTTTAATACGTCTTCTGCTAAACCAATTCATTTTATAATATCAGAAAAGAAACAATTCTTTTTCTGTGGTGAAAATAAACAGAGCCCCCGACTGAAACACATATATATTTTTTTTATGCTTTTTCGTACACTGATGACCACAGTCTCACTTCAAATGACCTCACGTCTTCTGAACCTTGAAAAAGATGGTTTTGGTGAGTTATGATCGTGGAAATTCGGTTTTACCTTGTAACACTGAATGTATATTTGGTTGTGTATTCTCTCTAAAAATCAAAATTACTTCAATAAATATGCTCCATAAATAAATTTTTTAAACTCATTTCTTTTCATTAAAACTTTTTTTCTTGTGAACTTTCAAATGCAGCAGTTTCAAATGTCAAGTACGTAAATAGCTGAACTTCCTTCTTTTTTATGCTTATGGTTTAAAATTATGCAAACAATTTTTGAAAACGCAGTAAGCTTTCGATTATCCGTCCCCGAAAGGATTGGAAATGTGATGAGAAACTAAAAAAGACGGATAATCAAAAGAGTACAAGAGTCTAACTGAAATTATATTTATATTTATTAATTCATAAGCAGTGATTCTCAATGACGTTTTTCAATATGTTTCTCACTTTTGCAAATAAAAAGCATAACTGAAGATAAAAAATCTTTTTATAATACAATTTTGGAATTTTTCAAAATAAATATGCATTAGTGACTATTTTCATCCAAAATAATCCATTATTAATTATTTATTCACTCTTTGTTTACTGTTTCAAATGAGGATCACGAATTCTGCAGTGAAGATGTACTTGGATTGAATCTACTTCCTCTTGCATCTTAATCAATTAAATCACTTAAGAGAACGTATTCTTCACTTCTGCTTGACTGACTTTTAGATCATCATTTCCAGATTCATCAGATTCACTCGCTTCAGGTTTCTTTCGGTTTAATGCATTTTGAATTTCGTCATCCGTTTATACTTCATAATAAATGTCATTCTTGTCACAATTATTTTGGTCTGTGGTCCGCAGAAATATTTCTCTTAAAATGTTGCGTCTGACACCAAGGTCAGTATCTCTAAATCATTACCAGGTACTTTAGCATACTTTGTGTGTCAGTCAACAACAATATTAATCTACGATTATCTTCAGTTTCATTTTGTAAAATCATCTTAATCAAATATCATCTTTGATCTGGTACAAATCCCTAAAATAAACGACATTTCTTTAATTATTGCTGTTTCAGTGCTTGTGGTTTGTCCAAATGTTTATTTAATAAGGATGCAACAAAAATGAAAAAAAAAAAAAAAGAAACATTTTCACAATTCATAAGAAATGCTGCTGGTTGAACAGAATGACTACTTCAGAACGAGAAATTGCTATGACATCATTAAGCCGGACTGTTACGAACAATTTTTTACGCTGTAAAAATGAATAGTTTTTACAGTATAATACATTTAATTGTTTTGTAATAAACTGTAAAATTGCTTCCTTTACAGTAATAACTGTAACTAATTTAACAGTTTATTACCGTGCATTTTACAGTTTTAAACTGGAGTCTCTGTTGCCAGTATTATACTGTTGTTTTTACGTTATAATACAGCTAAATTTTACGGCAATAGACTGCAAAATTGTAACTTTTAAATTAAAAAACTGTAAAATTGCTAGTTTTGCAGTTTATTACTGTGCATTTTACAGTTTTAAATTGGATTCTAAGCTGACAGTATTATGTTAAAAAACAGCAGTTCATTTTTTTGCAGTGCAGCTAAAAGCAGCTTTTGAATAAAAGCTTTCCAATAACGCTTCAATGACGCTGTTGGCCAGCGCTGATTATGGACGTTTCATTGGACCTTTAATTTTTATTTTGGCACTCAGAAAGCTTATAGTATCAAATTTATGAAAATTTCATGCAAATATCCGGACAGAAATAAGCTAATACAATAAAATCTGTATAGTTGACCAATGACCACCCTTGGAAGTCTAAGTTGACGTTATTGTTGGGCACATTAATCCTATATAATATTTTTCAAACGTCACAAGTTGACCATTTGTGTAACTGACCACTAAAATATTGCACTACAGGTTGTCAGCTTGTTAAGGTTTTGCAGTATAATACACTGGCGGAAAAAAAATCCCAACACCAAGAAAGATTTGTGTTAGATAAACGAAATTTGTTTATACAACTGAAAGATGACATCGATTGAAATTTCGCGCTCCGCGCATAAGTGTTGCGCAACTGGCGTCACTCAGAACATGCAAATAAGGCTTGTTTTAAAAGCGCGTTGTGAAGCTCGTGAGCATTATTTTTCCGTGAAATTTGACGAATTGCGTTCATGTTAGCCAGGAATGCCTTTAAGAAGACGAAGAAGTCATTATCAACAGCTCACCGAGTTTGAACGAGGTCGTACAATTTCGCTACGAGAAGGTGGATTTTCATTTCGCGATATTGCAGAAAGACTCGAGGGGAATGTTTCCACCATGCATGATTATTGGAAGCTATGGGCAAAGGATGGTACTACCTCAAGAAGATCGAGTTCCGAGCTGCTACGTGGCACGACTGAGAAGGAAGACCGCCGAATCTTGCGTACGGCTGTGGTGCATCGTACTGCATCTGCGGCTGACATTTGAGCTGCAGTTGGTACCGTCGAGACTCAAGGAACGGTAAGAAACTGTTTACTTCAAGGAACTCTCCTAGCCAGGCAGCCTGCAGCCGGTATTCCACTGACTGAAAACCATTGCCTTTTCCGACGGCAGTGGTGCCACGACAGAGCTCACTGAAGGTCAGAGTGGGGATCTGTTGTAATTTTTGATGAAAACAGATTCTGCCTTAGTGCCAGTGGTGGCTGTATATTGGTCAGAAGGAGGCCAGGGGACCGCCTGAACCCAAGCGGTCTACGGCCTAGACACACGAGACCCATACCTGGAGTTATGGTCTCTGGAGCAATTTCCTACGACAGCAGGGGCACTCTTGTGGTTATCCCAAACTCACTGATTGAACATTTGTCGTCAGTCTGGTAATTCAACCTATGGTGCAGCCCTTCATGAGTAGCATTCAAGGGGGAGTTTGCCGTTACACCGCTGCTGTAACGCAATGTGCTCTACAGAGTGCTGACATGTGTAGAGGTCCGTAGACAAGCTTAATCTAGAAGCTATATTTAAACAGATAACTACTTAAGTATAATTGAATTTAATATCCGACTCCTTCAAAATATTGCACAGGTACAAATTTAACAAAACATAAAATACGTAACACAACTTAAGTGGTGGCAAGCAACTCGCTTGCATAGGTCGCGACTGGTTTCTTAAAGTTTGATCCTGAATGACGTCAAGCAGAAATTTGCATTTACAGGTGTTGCCACACATGTTACCATGACCTGCAAAACCACCAGGTCTGTCTCCAATTGATAACGTATGGGATATCTTTGAACGGTAACTCCAGCATCATCCACAGTCAGCAATGGCGGTCCCAGTATTGACACCACAAGTGCAACAAGCATGGCACTCCATACCACAAAGTGATATTCGGCACCTGTATGACATAATTCATGCACGCTTGCAGGCTTACCTTCAAAATTCTGGAGGTTACACCCTCTATTAAATTGACATAATCTCACATTTGCACAGCATTTTCTTGTGCTTAAATTTGCCCGTGATCTTGTACGTTTAATCAATTAAACATGTTAACTAGACAATTGCATTACCCAAATTTCATTACTGTACAGTAATTTTTTCTTGGTTTTGGGATTTTTTTCCGCCAGTGTATTAACTAAAGTGCTTATATTAAAAATTTATACACTTTTACTGTAATTACTCTTTTCGGTTAAACCACGAGTTGTGGTAGGTACGGGGGACCCTGGAGTGTGTGGAGTGAAGTGAAGTGTAACTACTACTGCATTCATTGTATTTGATTGTGAGTAATAAATCTGTATATGAAAAAAAAGTGAACTTTGAACATATGACTTAGTAAATTTGAAACGTGAAACATTTACATAACATTGAAATATTTATGAAAACTTAATCTAAAATAATGTAGAATTTTTCTTAAAGTGACTTGCTCTCAACAATAACAAACTCAAGAAAAGAAAAGAAAGAAAAGAAGAAAAAAGAAAGAAAGAAAAGCAAAAAACAATATGAATGAAAGTTTAAATTATTCTTGTAAAAGCATTGCTATAGACAATAAAATGAAATAAATAACCGAAAATTGAAGCTTTACCCAGTGTTTTTGCATTTTTAAAACCAATGTAGTCTTTGAAATTTTACAACGATACTGCATTTAAAAATCCATCGGTTTAAAAACTATAAATGGCTTAAAACAGCAAATCTTTATGGAAAATAGCGACAAACATCCGCTCTTTTAACGTCATAGTTAACACGGAGATTTTGGTTTTAACGGCGTAACGGCATTTCTTCCATTATTTCATTTTGGAGTTTTTTTTTTCTTTTCAAAAAAAGGTATTTTTACTGTCACAATGTGCGATTTCATTTTAAGTCTCTAAAATCTACCACATTTATAACGTCATCTTCGTTTGGACGTTAAAAATACCATGAACCTTCCAAGTCGTTATAGATAAAGCATAGGGGAGAGGGGGGCACATGTAAACAGGAGCATATGTGAACAAACGATATTTTAGCCAATTAACATGAAGAGAAAATTTTGAAAAAAAATCCATGGAGATGGTAATACAAGTAGTATATCCTGCCTGAAATTTCAAAGATCTAAACCATTTTGTTTTTTAGTTATCAAAGATCTTGTGTTTTGGAAGGTGCCAATATACTTTTATGTTCCAGTTCTCTGAGTAAAAACACATAAAAAAATATATTTTTTTTTTGTTTGTGATTTGAACTTTATTCGTCTTAAACTGAAACTAATAAGAAAAGTTTTCATGCAATATTTTTTTTTTGTTTTGTTTCTAAATTGAAAAAAATATAGTTTTTTTTAAAATCAAATTAGGCCTAATTTGAGATAAGGGGCACATGTGAACACATTATGTAGGGGTAGATATGACCAGTTCATCTGTGCCCCATAATGATATTTAGTTATTTCAATTTCAGAAATTGTTAATGTTTTTATACATTGAATAGTCTAATAAAGAAATACTGCATAATTAAAAGTTTCAATACTCAATATTTAATTAAAATCTAAAAGAGTTGCAAAGAAAAGAAAGTTAAACTTGCTAAACTGTTGAAAAGGGAACAGTTAAAAGTTGCAGATTGAGGCATATTAATGAGTCCGGTATTAGTTTTGAAGACCGCAACTATCAAGAAATTTCTGCTGAAGTCAACCTTGCACCAGAAAATTTAGCTGTGAATGACTTTGTCCTCGTAGGATTCACAACCAAAAAAACAAAATTTACTATGAATGAAACTTTTATGTTTCCAAAAACAGATGATACATCGCTGGTAAACACCCTGATGACATTCTGCTAAAATTGTCACGCTCTTCAGTTTTAGGTGGCACGTGTCGAGCTGCATCTTCTGTTTCTTTTTCTGTAAAACTTGAAGGCTACAATGTTCTTTGAATTGAGTCAAGTAATCACGTTGAATAAATACCTTGATATTTTAATTGCAAGTGTTTGTTAATGTGTAATAAGCAGCACACTTAAAAATATGCTTAGGTGTATTTTATTTCCATTTATGTATCCGTGTTTACTTGTGCCCCAGGTATGCTTACAACTGCCCCCTACTGGGGCATATGTGAACAAAATTTAACATATTTTTGCCTTGTTTTGACTGGAATTCACTGTTGAAGAAGATGGGTAACTGCATGAAAATATTAGCAAATTTTTGTTTTATCATACATAGCACTTGTTTCTCTTATATCTCAAATTAATAATGAAAAAATACAAAAATCGCATTTTTGTTAACATGTACCCCCCCCCCCCTCTCCCCTACTTTATTTAAAAAAAAGGAAACTGAATTGAAAAATGTCAAATAATCTAACAAGCAGTTTTTCCCTTTTTGCAGTTTATTAACCTAAATATATTCCAAGAAACAGCCACTTAAATAAACTCCACAAATGCATTTATAAATAACAAATAGTTGGCTAATTACATGTTTATAGCATTTTAAGTTCTATTGACGATTAGTACTTGACATTTTTCCAAAAGCGTAGGATCAAGAAACGATTCAAACTTATTTAAATATCATTCAGCCACTCCCTTTTGATTTCCTACAGCTGCTCCATTTTAATTTCTGAGCAATTGAAGACTAAAAGAGACATGACTGTCGCGAATTTGGTGCTTAAACGAGTGGTAAGAAATTTGCGGTTTAGCCTACTCAACTACTGTTGCCTAAGGCTTGTTACAAGTAAGGATTTGATGCAGTGCTTATATAATTAGCATCCTTGTTTCCTGATGATGACGATTTTTTAAAGCCACAGACAGTCTTAAAATATGAAAAGATGAATTCCTCTGAAAACTGGAAGCGCGATTTTCTTAAACACAGAAACAGAGGAATAACAGTAATTATAATTAATTTTGCTGCTTAAGTATTAGATGATTAACTTATTCAGTATCAAGACGGTTCAAATAGAAAAATTTATGTTTTTAAAGATTTTTATCTACTCTGGAGTCAAAGGTCTTAAATTTCCATCTAAGAGACACATCCAATAACTCTCCAAACTGATTTAAATGTGGCTTTTGATTTTATCGTACCGGTTCTTTTGACTTGTGCTCTTATTATCAAAAACGGGAAAAAATGCCCAAGTATACAGCTAACATTACGTCCATTCCAATAAAATGGATGCATATCATAAATAGGAACTTAGATAAATTCGAAAATCAATTAATAAATTTATATTAATGCGTCGAATTTAAATACAAAAAGCAGAACGTGAAAGATATTTTTAATAAATGCGTTAACTTTTCTTTTTACGAAATGAGAGGGAACAGTGAAAAGCATAACTTTTAATCATTATTTACAAAAAGTACCTCCGAAAAAGAAAGTTTCAACTTTATTTAGTTTCAATTTTATTTGTATTTCTCTATGGTCAAAATAATGTTTCGGAGAGAGTTAATATAAAAAAATTAACACTTGCATTTTTGCCCTGCCACCCTTTTTTTCAAGATTTGTTTTACTTTTGATTGCTTTCTTTTCAGCTCAGGACGTTTCTTTACTTTCATCTTCATGTAAAACTGATTTCACTTCCTCCTTTTCAATTTTTAAATGCTGTACTCTATTTCAATTTCAAATTAATATTTAAATTTAACATATTGACTTACTTTTTCTAAAATCTTGGTTTTATAACTTTTACAAACATTTTAACAATCATTATCGCGAACTATACATTTTTAATGCATCTGTTAATTGAAAGCAAGATCTTTAAAAATATTTTTAAATAGCTCAATATCTATTTATATTTTCATATTATTTTTCTTGACACTGTAGTTGGACTTTCATTTGTTGGGTTCAATATTTTAAACAAATAAATAAATAAAATACTCATGTAGATGTGCAAGTGCATGGTTTTAATGCAACTAACAGTTCTTTTTTCAACACACTATATATATTTGCGATTTTTCAAACATCTCTAGCGTTTTTCTTTTCCACAGCTCCTTAGAAAACTTTTAAAGACATATGAGCCAATATTTAGAAAAGTGCCAATTTGAAGTTGGAGTTTTCTGAAAAAAAAAAAAAAAATTTTGCAGAAAAAAACTAATATTGGATTTTAAGTCTAAATTGGGTCTAAATGCAAGAAAATAAAAGGGGGGAGGTCAAGGAAGTTATTTACCCCCTCCTTAGATTACTCACTTTTAAGCCGTTACAGATCTGATGAATGTTACAGATCTGATGTTAATGTGAGTTACATATTTGAGTTTATGCTTTCAGTCCTCGTTAACATCTCTAAATATGATATCATTTCCTTGCATTTTTAACATAGAATTAAGATAATAATATTAAAATATATATATTAGGCTAAAAATTCAAATTTCATTACAAAAAAGCATTTCTTGGAAATAAAAATGAGCGATAAGGTTTTTAGATAAAATAAATTATGAGATTACCAAATCCAAGCTAATAAAATATTTGTTTTGTTTTGAAACAACACACAACTTCAACTTTTTCAACACACAACTCTGCTGTTTGCTTTTCTTTAATTAGTTGCAGGAAATTTAATTTCTTGATCAGAAATTCAAATTTCGCATGCTAGTTATTATCTAGTTATTTAGCAAAGTTATGAGAAACTGAAGCACCAAAAAAAAAAAAATAAATAAAAAATAAATAAATAAAATAATAATAATTAATTAACTTAATTTCTGCAGTGTTACTTTTTCTTATTTTACTAACTTCTATTGTAAGGTCATACAAACCACAAATGATGCAATTGTACTAAAAACTCATTGTTTTTCATTTTTTAAGAACAAAAATATTCAATATATGGCTAAAACCTATGATTTTTGCTTTTTATAATTCTGAAACGTGTGAGTTAGTTCTGTAACATATTCGCTGTTTTTCAATGTTACCGCTCTGACTGTTACCGATCTGACAAACTGACAAAGTTTTTTTTTAATTTCCGAGTCGATCGCACTAAACCAAAATCAAACACGTGGTTTTTTCACTTGTAATAAAGGACTATACTTATATATTAAATAATTTTTAAAATAATAAAAACTGCGCATTTTAGAGAGTGTTACCGATCCGATCACTCAAATGACACGCATTTTATAAAATCACTTTAAAAAATCTTACATACAATTTTAGATGCAGAAATGCAAATTTTTAATTGCTATTCGATAAAACATCCCACCAGGTACTCAGTATCACGTGGTATAGGTGCAGGAAATGATTTTGGGAGCCTAAACATAGATCGGAAGTTATTGTTACCACTCTGACGGCGGAACTTGGGACACGCTTATTTCGCATCGGCTAGAAAATCAGAAATCGATTAAAACAAAAATGAAGTAAAATATTAACAAAGGGGTAAAAATAGAATCGTTTTTCGTGCAAGTGAGTGTTTTGGAAAGTTAGAAAGTGCGCATGACCTGTTTGCATGCTAAGCTTTGCTACTGGGGACACGTTACCGATCTGATTTTTGATGTATAAAAACAATATTTTCTGAGGAAAAATTTTTTTCTCTAATGTTATTAGATGAAATGAAAGCAGAACCTTGTCTTCTTTCTGGGGAAAATTGTTTTTTTAACTAGTTATTGAAATACTAGTGAAAATTCACTTGGGACTTAAATTGGCACTTTTCTAAATACTAGCTCGTCTTTCATTTTATTGTCATCTAGCTTATATAAATTAAAGTTAATTTTTTTTCTATTTGTGTATATTTATTCAAAACAGGAATATTAATTTATTAAAAAATTATACTAATTGTGAGGATTAATTTTTTATAATAACTACTTTTTCGTGCATGTCATACTTATGTTATACTTATTATTTTTTAATTATAAATTTATTTATTGTCGTGTCTTATTGAAGGCATACTCAAAATAACTTAACCCTTTGTATCCCAACAACTCCGATTTTAAAAATATTTGTTCACATGTTAGAAAATGCAATTTGAAGCATGGGAAAAATAATTTAAAAAATCTGGAACAAAAAATTACAAATTTATTGGCTAAAATGTGTTTGTTGCATTTCTGCAACATCATGCAAAATGGGATAAAAATTCAAAATCCGCTTGACTTCAGTTTACATAGAAATTTTTGAAATGATTGTTTTTTTTTGTTATAACAGAGTCCTGCACCACATTCTCACAAATTGTTTGAGTAAATCCTTTGCATTTTGGGTGTTTACATCTTATTCTTTTATCTGTTAGTCCAATGTCCAATTTCGTCTAGGCGTACTAGTTTTGGTGGGATGTGCTGAGCAGTAGGGTGGGGCGGAAAATAAAAAGTTTTTCAGATCAACCTCTAATAGTTGCCAAAAGTTGTCTTTTGTGCAAAATTTGAGAAAAATCGGTTAATATCTTCAGGGGGCGCTGCGATCGCAAAGTTTTCTCATAGCTTTTATCGGGATTTTATGGTAAAATATCAACAAGAATGCCTTTAGCTAGTCTCTTTGCGTTTTTTTTACTCAAAAGATGTTTTCATGCATTAGAAGCATATGAAATAACTCACAAAAAATTATTTTATATGATATATTTATATTTCAAAAAATCACTTTTTTTCACGTTTTTTTTTCTTTTTAAATGCTTGAAATATAAATATATCAAATGAAATACTTTTTTGTGAGTTATTTTGTATGCTTTGAATGCATGAATATATCTTATGAGTAAAAAAATGCAATGAGATTAGCTAACTGCATTGTTTTTCATATTTTAACCATAAAATCCCGATAAAAGCTGTGATGAAACTTTGCGATCGCATCGCCCCCTGAAGATATTAACCGATTTTTCTCAAATTTTGCACAAAAGCTAACTATCACCAAAGACAACTTTTGGCAACTATTAGAAGTTGATCTGAAAAACTTTTTATTTTTCGCCCCACCCTACCGAGCAGCCCCTTTATATTTCTTTTCCTGTATACCTTCTTCTACATCACTTCTTTTTCTGTTATCCTTGATCCGAGTGTTCAATTTACATTGAGTTTCCGCTACTTCAAGACGAAAGTCAGCAGAATTCAACATCTTTTCATTTTTTCTTTTCTCCACATGTACGCGTTTGTACAATAACCAAGCACTAGACATAATTAAATCCAGAAAGTGGTAGAACATGAGAATGTGCCATCTTTTGCTTCTCAGTAATATTGTTTGTCTCCCCATAATGCTATTTATCAAATAGATACCACGCATATCTGTGTTATATTCGCTTACAACAAAAGGTTGGTCAATCTCTATATATGTCTTGGTAGATTTATCGTATCTTAGAACTTTTGATTTGGTTTCTTCGCCACCAAAGGATGATGCTAAATGAACAATTTTATTGCCTCTCAATGATATTGTTGAAACAACAATCCTTTTAACAGTTGCACAATATTCACTAAATGATCCACGCTCTTTTTTCATTATTTCTTTATCACTGGGTAACTTGCAGTTTATTTCATTGACAGGACTGGTGGAGTTGCTTGGAATACTAACAGAAGGTCCAGAAACACTAACAAAGGGACCAGGAGAACTAACAGAGAGTCCCAGAGCACTAAGAGGGTTTTGGAGCACTAACAGAGGGTCCAGGAACACTCACCAAGGGTCCGGCAATGCTTTCAGGAGTCCTAGTAACATTGGTCGAATTACTCTGCTGACTTTTTCTATCTTCATTCACATCTGAATATTCATATGAAGAATCATTTTCTTCACTCAGCTCAACTAACAGATTAAAAAATTCAGAATCATCGGGCGGAATAAAATTTGGATCTACCAAGTTATCATCATCGGAAACATCTATTTCATCGTCTCTGTCTGTCTTATTCACCAGAGACTCTATTTCTTCAGCTGTCAAAAATTTACGTCTATATGCCATTCTAAGAAAATAAGTGGCAAGTTTAGAACAAATTTTGAAAACAAAACTTATAAAAATATCATTTTGTGTTTTCCTAATTATGTGTATTATGTTATTTAATTATAATGTACAATGTTAGTATTTCGTTTCATACTTCCATTACAATAGTGTTTTGTATTTTAAAAATAAATTACAACATAATTAGCATTTTATGTTTGTAATCTGAAAAAAATTAAATTTACATAAATTTAATGGTAGAGTTGAGATATAATATAATACTATTGTTTCCTAGTTTATCTAACTGCTTCCAAAAATATGAAGATAATTAAAAAAAAAACACACAGAAAAAATAGTACATCTTTCTTTGTCAAAGTTCTAAAAAGCTATAAATTATGGGTAGAAATTATCTGTTGTTGCAGATGTACAACAAACCTAAAATTGCCTATTTCTTTTGAATTTTGGAAATTTTCTAGCAAAAATTGGTTTTATGTAAAGAACTTGTACTTACCACGTGCGACTACTCAAGTGAAAAATTCAACTTTGATGTAAAAAAAATTGCTAGTATCGTCTTCTGTTGAGAATTTTATGAATAACTTGGGTTATCTGCAATGTTACAAGACTTCCACAATCTATGAAATCGCCTTCGAAACTTCACTGTGCAAATGATGTTAAGGTTTTCGGTATGTTGCAGATCTGCAACACGGGGATACAATGGGTTAATTTAAAAATATTTTTTCCGCCAGTTTATCAGCAAAATTTTTGCTGACTATAAATAAAATGAAACACTCATGTTTTAGGTTTCCAAAAAAAAACCCTAAAAATATATATATATATAATATATATCTTTTACGCTCTCTATGCACTGTTTGTTTTCATCTTACTCTGTACATTTTCATGCTACATGTTATATTAAGGATTGGAGAAAATTACACTTATTTACTGCCAATAATATTATTTATTATAGTTTTTGGTGAAGGCATACTTTAGAAAATAAGGTTCAGAAAACATTTTTTCCTCCCATTAATTGGCAAAATTAGGCCGATTATAGGTAGCTGATTGTAGAAGAATAATCTATACTGTAGATTAATCGGTGCATCCCAGCCTTTAAATAACCTTGCTTAAAAAATAAATTGCAAGTACTTTCTTTGCAGCAAATGGAAAGTGAGAATAGAAAAAAACATAAATCATTGAGTTTTCTCGCCTTTTTTTCCAGTGATGAAAATGCGAGCACTAGCATGAATAAAGTTTTAGAGTTGATTTGAAATTTCACATAAAAAAAGGTTGTTATTCCAGCTCTGGGTAGCTTAGAATTTCCGACCACATTCCACCATGTGTAGAAATAGTTTGTTCTTTCAGTAGGTAAGTTTTCACAAACAAAACTGCAAAATAATGCTAATTTAAATGGTTTTTAATTAGTATCTTCAATAAATAAAGTCGTAAAAAGACAAGACATAGCTTTAAACACTCTCGATAAAGTCAACTTTGGGGGAAAAAAGTATAATCAAAAATCGGTTGATCCGTTTATTAGATACGATGCAACAGGTAGACACACAGGTACACAGACAGATTCCATTAGATACGGTGCAACAGCTAGACACACAGATACGCAGACATATCTCATTAGATACGATGCAAACGGTAGACACATAAATAGACAGACACGTCAAACTTAAAGCCCTCTTGCTGTTTGCATCGGGATCCGGACTCTCACTAGTGGCTTTAGAAGGGTGTGGTGTATCCCTTGGAATAGACACACTAGGATATTTACATATGTGTTGGTGTGTTATTTCTGTTATTTTTTTACAAATTCCGTTGGTTTTCTTTGTAAGGCAACTAGAAATAATATTTGATATGCACTTTGTTTACCTCTCACCCTGAAAAAGGTTGAAATGATGGCTCTGAATGTACTAGTATAATTTTTGGTGTAAAGATATCATTTTTGAGTCTTATAGAAAATCTTTTCGAATGCAGTGATACTTTATTCATACACTAGTGTAAAACATAAGAGAAAATTTCTATATCATGTTTAGTATATAATTTTACTAAAACTCAAAACTCTGTAAATTAAATTTCTACGCGTGGCATTTTATAGTTTATTTCAAATTATTTGTTGTTGAAAAACGATTAACAAAAAATAAATTTAAACAGCAGATATAGAAAGAAATATTAATTTTTTTTTAAATCAAGCAAACAAAAAAATCTTTGAGAAAAGATCATTCAACGTTTTAGAATAATGACCAGTTCCGCTGTTACAACCGACCGCAGTTAACCTCTCGAATTTGATGCAATGCTATATTTTCCAAAACATTTCCTTCAAGCTCAGAATTAAAAAAAACCCATCAAATCACCGATATACCTTTTTGCAAGTTCAACATCTTTTCCACCAAAAGTTCAAACACCTCTCAATTCAACAATAAAAAGATACTATAATGGATTTTTCCAAATTTAAGAAAACATTTTTAATCTCAGCTATCACCTCTCTGGGAAGTTTAATCACAATCCCATCCTGATTTTTTTCTCTCTCTCTCTTTCTCTCTTTCTCTCTCTAATGTCAATGCTTCTGCGGTGGCCAGTGGCAGTTCCTCAGATAGGGTTGATGAACTCTATCATTCCACTGCTCTCAGGTGCAACTGGAGCAGTTGCACGTGCGAACAGCTGACAGACAACTCTGCAAAGCAACCACCTTAGGCAGTCTTTGAAAGAATAATTAGAAATATATGCTTTTTGAAATATTATTATAATGCTAACGAAGATAGCATCAGTGACATATTTTGTCTTGCTTTCAAAAGTGTGCAGATGTCGTATTGTAAGACTTAAGTTTTCATTTTTTCCCCTACTGAAATGTGAGTTAATTTATGATAGGACTTGAAATCTTTCTTTACTTTCATGAAACTCGTCTTGGATTTAAATGAGATATAAAGCGTGATAATTATTCTACTTGGGAAATTTCAAAAGAAAAATATTTTAGCATGTAAGGAAATTCCATCAACAAAAGAGAGATTAGTTATTCGATTATATGCTAAATGAACTTTTATCTGCAACATCTTAAGTAAGAAAAATAACCTGGAGCTGAAATTTGTGTTACTTTAAATGAAATTAAAACTGTTTTTGTTTATGTAACGTACATTATGATGCTTTTTTTAACAGAGCTTTACGTATGAATATATGTTTGCGTTTTTAAGGACATGAAATATATAAATAAAATGCTATTTATTTGGTTAAGCGTTGAAGATAAGAGATATTAATCCTTTATCCTTTTTGTTTATCAAAACTTTTCGCTGTCCCTAATTGATATTCATAATTTTTTAGTAACCTATATTTCAGTCTCCTTTCTTGGAAAAAAAGTATACTTTTGAAAAAATACTTTTTACTAAAACACAAAAGAAAAAAAGAATAATTAACTTTTTAAAAAAAACACAAATTTTGGAAGTAAGAATTCGACTTATGATAAAATATTTTTTGGAAAAAAAATAGAACCGACTTCAGTTGAAAATTGCTCTAAAAAGTAAAAAATAATTTTTTTCTTTGAACACCATCGAAACTACTTTTAAACAAAAGTTTTGAAGTCGGCGCAAAAACGACAGGTAAAACGATATTTAACCATATTTTGCCAACATTTTTTCAGAGAAACCATTGAAAATTAAAAGCAGAATATTTGTACCATTACACGAATGTGTGGTAATCAATGAAATGAATCCATTAAAATTTATATTTATAGTTGAATTGTAGTTGCATATGGATCTATACATTGTTTTTGCGCCGACTTCAAAACTTATGTTTAAAATTAGTTTCGATGGTGTTCAAAGAAAAAAATTATTTTTTACTTTTTAGAGCAATTTCCAACTGAAGTCGGTTCTATTTTTTTTTCCAAAAATATTTTATTTCATTCCTTTTAGTGTAAATGCACTTAAAAAAATCAAAATATAGTTAAAAAACCATGTAGCTGTTCAAAAAAATCCTTGCAGACCTGTACTCGATCTCATTCCATCAATAACTTCAACCCGACGCGTTTAACCACTTGACCATCGGGTCGCTCATTGCAGTAAGGATTTACGATAGCACGTATTGTTTTAAATAACATGAAATTTTAGTTTTTCGATTTCTTGAATTTGACTTAAATGCAAGGTATAAAATACAGAATTTTATAAAGGTACAAAAATTAACATAATTGATTGTGTATATAATTCTTTAAAAAATAATATAAGTTGCCGCATATCAAAAACCATTTATTGCCACAATCGATTCAAAGCCCCCAAAAATGGCGCAAACGTCCATAAGAAAATTCTACTGCATCGAAGGACCCCATTGCCAATTTTGACAAAGATCCGACCAAAACTGTCATTTTGTACCATAAAAAAATACGGGGTAGATCCCCATGGGGGGATGTACCTGCATAAGGACATTGCAATCATTAAATCATTCAAAAAGAAAAAACATGCAGATGTTCAAAAAAATCCTTTTGCAGACCTGGACTCGATCTCATTCCATCAGGAACTTCAACCTGACGCGCAAAACCACTTGACCATCGGGTCGCTAAATTGAGTTACGGATTTACAATAACACATATTGTTTTAAATGACCATGAAATGTTAGTTTTTCGATCATAACTTTTTTTCTAGTGAACAAATATCGTCATATGAGTACATGGTACCTAAGTTACACCATCTTCTATCGATTAAAAAAAAATCGTTCAAATCGGTTCAGTAGATCAGATGTTATGTGCGAACAAACAAAAAAAAAAGTATACGCTTTGAATTGAGAACCTCCTCCTTTTTTGAAGTCGGTTAAAAATGCAGATGACCCGATTTGTCTTTGTCTCAAATATATCTTAAGCATCCTTGACACCACCATCCAACAAGATCTATCCAAATTTTGATCGGAACAAATTTTGCTTAGAATGAAACTGTTTTTAAACAGAAAATAGTTGATGAAGATTGCAGGTAAGTAACAAACCTTCATAAAAAATGCTGATATTTTCGAACTACATAAAAAAGAGCGTTAACAGCGGATCATATGTCAGAAAAACTATTCTTACTTAAACGTTTTGATACGCTCTTTTTAACAGCTCAGTAATATTCAGGCAATCTGCAAGAAAACTCGAGATTTTTTTTCGTTCTTCAATGTTGAAATACACTGGCGGAAAAAAAAAATCCCAACACCAAGAAAAAATTGCCGTAGAGTAATGAAATTTGGGTAATGCAATTGTCTAGTTAACATGTTTAATTGATTAAATGTACAAGATCACTGGCTAATTTAAGCTCAAGAAAATGCTGTGCAAATGTGAAATTATGTTAATTTAAAAGAGGGTGTAACCTCCAGAATTTTGAAGGCAGGCCTGCAAGCGTGCATGCATTATGTCATACAGGTGCCGATTGTCACTTTGTGGTATGGAGTTCCATGCTTGTTGCACTAGCTGTGTCAATACTAGGGCAGTCATTCTGACTGTGGATGATGCTCGAGGTGCCATCCTATGATATCCAATACGTTATCAATTGGAGACAGACCTGGTGATTTTGCAGGTCATGGTAACATGTCAGCACTCTGTAGAGCACATTGCGTTACAGCAGCGATGTGAGGGCGAGCGTTATCCGGTTGGAAAACGCCCCCTTGAATGCTACTCATGAAGGGCTGTACTACATGTTAGACGACAAATTTTCAGTCAATGAGCTTGGGATAACCACAAGAATGCCCCTGCTGTCGTAGGAAATTGCTCCAGAGACCATAACTCCAGGTGTGAGTCCCGTGTGTCTAGGCCGTAGACCGCTTGGATGCAGGCGGTCCCCTGGCCTCCTTCTGATCAATATACAACCACCACTGGCACTAATTCAGAATTTGTTTTCATCAAAATTTACAACAGATCTCCACTCTGACCTCCAGTGAGCTCTGTCGTGGCACCACTGCCGTCGGAAAAGGCAATGGTTTGCAGTCAATGGAATACGGGCTACAGGTTGCTTGAGGTCGGAGCTGTCCTTGAAGTAAACAGTTTCTTACCGTTCCTTGGGTCACGACGGTACCAACTGTAGCTCGAATGTCAGCCGCAGATGCATTACGATGCGCCACAGCCGTACGCACGATTCGGCGATCTTCCTTCTCAGTCGTACCACGTGGCAGCTCGGAACTCGATCTTCTTGAGGTAGTACCATCCCTTGCCCATAGCTTCCAATAATCACGCATGGTGGAAACATTCCCACCCAAGTCTTTCTGCAATATCGTGAAATGAAAATCCACCGTCTCGCAGCCAAATTGTACGACCTCGTTTAAACTCGGTGAGCTGTTGATAATGGCTTCTTCGTCTTCTTAAAGGTATTCCTGGCTAACATGAACGCAATTCGTCCAATTTCACGAAAAATAATACACACGAGCTTCACAACACGCTTTTAAAACAAGCCTTATTTGCATGTTCTGAGTGACGCCAGCTGCGCCACACTTATGCGCGGAACACGAAATTTCAATCGATGTCATCTTTCAGTTGTATAAACACGCCTACCAAATTTCGTTTATCTAACACAAGTCTTTCTTGGTATTGGGATTTTTTTTTTCCGCCAGTGTAGATATCATTATATAAAAAAAAATTTTAAAGCATAAAACTGAACAAAGATCCCACAACTCAAATTATCTTTTTTATTTATAAAAAAAGTCAGTATTCTTCTTTTTTTTATATAATCCTTTATCTTCTTCCTCTCATTTTAGATTCTTGTTTTCTTCTCCTTCTCTCTCTCTATCCTTTTATCTCTCTATCTATTTCTGTCTCTATATCACTTTTTATCTGTCTCTTTTTAGTGAAGTGAAAGAGAGAGCGAGAGAGATAGATAGATAGAGAGAGAGAGAGAGAGGGAGAGAATTTCATACCGGTCTTCACCTTGTGCCACCCTTTGATGGTTTTTAAACACATCTTCCATGTTATTTGCACAATACATCAATTCAAATCAATACCATGGATTCCAGCACTGTAATGAAAATTAATTCGGGACTGAAAATTTATTTTGTTGACATGGATATTCTGTTACATTGGTGCTCGTTCTAAAGAGATTTCACGGTATTGTCACATTTAGTTTTTCGTGATTGAAATCTGAGTTTAAAAATAATAATTGCTACTTTTATTTTTGTTTTTCTATCAAGATTTTAGTGGAATGAAAGAAAAACTTGAATCTAAACATTTTTATTCTAAACTTGCTTATTACCTGGTGTTGCCCAGGATCAAATTAAAATGCTCGCAAAAATTAGAATTAAATGTCTGTTGGAACCTCTAATTTTTCTGCATCATACAATATATGTGCCAATGTTCCAAGGCAATTAGACATGAATTATAATTGTTTTTAACTTATTTCATGCTAAAATGAAATAGGTGAGCCTTAAATTGATAATTCATTGTTAATCGTGATCTTCGTTTAAAAATACTCATACTTAAATGTGTTAAATTGTATGTTTAAGCCTTATCTCTATTACTCTAGATATTCAAAATAAAAATAAAATGGCGATTTTTTGTGACAAAAAGAATTTGAATTTTGAGCTGTATTTTTTTTTTTTTTTTTAATTTTAAAACCCCGCCTATTTGAATTCTAGTGCATCAAGGAACCTCTGTGTCAAGTTTGATGAAAATCGGGCGAAAACTGGATTTGTGTAAGGAACAAGCATACAAACATAAATGCCTACAAATACACATACATCCCTTATATATATATATATATATATATATATATATATATATATATATATATATATATTTCAATAAACAAGGTAACAATGCACCAAATTACGAATAATATCTAATTTTTCACTTTTTTTAAAAAAACTTTTGAAAACAGTTTCTTACTTTTAAAAAAATATATCAAAGTCATCCATCCGTCTTTTTTTTTTGGCAAAATTCACATTGATTATATACCCTTTGCTGACCCCCCCCCCCTTCCTAGCCTCCTGCGAAAATCCGGAATTATCGGAATGCTTCTAGCAGAATTCGTAATTGATTAAGTTGTCCAGAAATATTCTCCAGCACAGATCTTTCACGTTCTCAAGCATCACTTTTAAAAACAAGTCTTAGATTTATTGAGTAAAAGATCCTATACTTCTTTATTGCATCACAACTAGCACCGGCGTCAATCTCAATCATAGTTCTGTTTTGAATCAACTGTAATGTTTCTGAAATTCTCACAATCTTCCAAGGACATAAAATGCAAATATGTTAGATATTCGCATAAACTCTTTAAAAGCCTCATTTACATTTTAAAAAAGTAAACGATAATCTTAACAGTACATTTAATTTTAGGAGAATGTCTTATTGCAAACAAAACTAATTTGAAAATGTGATTGATGACTTAAGACTCAACACCCGTTTTAATAGATGTTTGTTTAAAACATGTTAAATATATAAATACGCCGTTTTTTTATACTGCTTCGTTTTGTCGTAAGACAAGAGGTCATTATAATGTAAATATCTTGCGGAAGCACAGAAAAAATTGACACGAATAAAACAAAATAGAAAGCCTGTCACTGGAACGTAAAAATTCAGACTCCATCACAATGCAATGTTGAGAATAAATAAAATGTCTTTTGCAAAGTTTTAGGAGCTAAATTGTGGCTCTTCAATCCTCTACTATAAATCAAAAGCAGTTCTTTACTGTAAAAAATGAATGTTTTTACAGTATAATATACCTAATTTTATATTAGTAAACTGTAAAAATTGCTATATTCATAGTAATAAACTGTAAAAATTGCTATATTCATAGTAATAAACTGTAAAATTGCTAATTTTACAATAATAAACTTAGGGCCGTCATTTCAAGTTTTTCCAGGGGGGTTGCAAAGGGTCCAAACACAATGTAATTTCATCGAAAAACATCAAAAACCACGCCCACTTATATGTACACACATTGATTTCGCAAAGCCAGGGGGGGGGGGGCAATTGACCCCTTCTGCCCCCCCCTCAAATGACGGGCCTGACCAAACTGTAAAATTGCTAATTTTACAGTTCATTACCGTGCATTTTAGTTTTAAACTGGAACCTCTGCTGCCAGTATTGTACTATTGATTTTGCAGTATAATATAGCTAAATTTTACGGCAATAAGCTGTAAAATTTATAACTTTGCAGTAAGGAACTGTAAAATTGCTAGTTTTTCAGTCTATTACTGTGTATTTTACAGTTTTAAATTGGAACCTCGGTTGCTAGTACTATACTGTAAAAACAACAGTTCATTTTTTGCAGTTTTGCTGTCAACAACAAAACCTAATGATATCAGAAGGAATAACAAAACCTCTATTTTAATCAATGAGAGGTCTTAGGATTAAAAATAATTAGAAACAATGATTTTGACATTAGAGATGGTTCAAACATTCCTCCGAAATAATCTTAGGATTTAAAATTTGTTCAATTCTTCTGCAATTTTTTTTAGAATTAGCATTATCTTGTATGAAAATTCCATTGTGTTTACAAAGTACTCGTTCATGCATAACCATCATTTGTGGAATAATGAACGTCCCACGAAGATTGGTTAACAAATTTAGAAAACAAGATCCTAGTAACTTAATTTAACCTGTGAAAACATGAACTGGAGCCAAAAAAAAAAAAAAAAATCTGCACAAAATACAGTGTAGGTCCTAAACCTATACACTACTCACAAAAACTGTATCATTTTATCCATTTTTTAAAATTCATCAGAGAGTAAATAGATGCATTTTTTAAACATCATTAATGCTACTTCAAAGACGTGAAAAGTACTTTGTTTCCGTAACATAAAATATACACTACTATATGAAATATTTACTTAAAAACTAAGTTAAAAGGAAGTAGCATTAGTCTTCGAAATAAATTTTAATTCACCATGAGTAAAATATCATTTGTTTAAAGGGAGCACAAAATAGTTCGGAATAACTAAATTGCTATCTTTGAAATACATTGGAATATTTTTTAAAGAAGAAATATTACGTAACCTACATAGCATTAATAGCATATTATCCGGCATTTTAGAAAAGATTTTAAAAAAAATGTTCAAAAGTTTTTTTTATGAAAAAATGAGCATCCGATATTAATTTTAATGATACTACCGCTAGTTTAATATCTTCAATATCGAGTTTTCGGTCGTTTTACGAAGATGAGGGGGGAGAACATTTAAAAAGATTTTATCCAAAATTAAGGTGTTATGTATACATTTTATAGAACATTGCGTCATTTGAGTAGTAAGTAATATCGATAAGCGACACAAAGACGAAATAAGATAAAAAATTAAGTTAAAGCACAGCTAATATGATGTTATGGAATTTCAAACATAAGTTAATAGGAACATGTCATTATTTGAGTAATATGTCTTGCCATTTTATCAGCCAAAAAAAAAAAAAAAGATTTTTAAGGATGAATCGTCAAATGACCGAGATGAGTCATGAAAATCTGTGGCGCAGCATAAGTAAATCAGTTATGAACATTCCAAGCTAATCTGTATAGGAAAAAATTGCCCTTTAAGAGAAAAAAATCCTACTTAAAACTCATTAGTTAAACATTAATATGCATTGAAAGTTGTGCAAATGTTAGCAAAGGCATAACATTGACATGAAAATGAACTTCTCATGCATAGTTGCTTTTAAAAAGCTTGTTAAAAATTGGGATGGACTACATGCATTTTTGTTTTGAGGAACATCCTCTTCTAAGATAGGTAACTTGGTCGTTTGCTTTTTCGCGGAATACTGGTTCACTGATCTTTAGGTAGTTTTGTATGGATTAATGTTAGTAAATAAAATAAAATAAAGAAAACAGTTTGGTTTTTGTTTCAGCGATATGAACAGTATGATCTAAAAATAACCATTACTTTTTTGGTTGTGGAATAAAGTAAGCGTCATATGTTTTAAAGCTGATATTAATTCAAAATAGGATCCATTTAACTCAATAAAATGTTTTAAGCGGTCAATCAATTTTCCATAGACTCTTTAAGTTCGGTTTTTGGTACGTTCTTTGGTGCATAAATTAGTCACAGGGTGATAGATCAGGTGAATACGGAGCGTTATCAAGGACACAAATCCGTTTTTTCATCAAAAATTCTTTGACATGATTGACCGTGTGCGGTGGCTCTTCATCATGCAATAAAAACCACTTTTCTTTTTGAATATTCTAATCTAATACTAACAACTCTTGACAACAAACACTGCAAAACTTGCAAAAAATATTCTCCGCTGTCAGTTTCCCCTTCGGAAAAGAACTGGGGTTTTTGATCGTACAGGTTTGAATCATCATGTAAATCATTTCAACCATTTTTCAAGCGGGTAAACCACATGTAAACTTGAGTACTACCCCAAAAACAGTCACCATAAACTATATTTAACAATTCGTTAGCCTCAGCAAATTTTTACGGATTTTAAAATGGAATCTAATAGTTTTTCCATTATTTTTACGACATAAATACAAAAACTAGTTATTAGTAGTTTTTAAAACCCAAATAACTATCGATTATTTTTAATTATGTAGCAATCGTCGTTATAAAAAATGAAGCATTTCGTACTCTCAGAAATGCCCCCGTTCCACACACACACTTTTGAAAATTCTACAGTCGTAGGACACATTTCGTCAGTTATGACAGTAGGTTTCTCTCAGAAGGTCAGGAGCTCATGCTCAAATTCTCCAATATTTTCGTCAATTTGAAGAAATGTTTACTCGTCACAGCGTTTACACGAAACCATTTCGTCAAATGGAACAAAAATTTCGCGAGTTTTGAGCATACGTTTCTGAGAGAGAGTTCGGGTTAAATTTGTCCTACGTTTGGAAGGTCAAAAGTAAAATGAAAATTCATATGGTTAATGATAGTGACGGAAAAAACTTAA
This sequence comes from Uloborus plumipes, assembly GCA_038373865.1. Taxonomy (NCBI): domain Eukaryota; kingdom Metazoa; phylum Arthropoda; class Arachnida; order Araneae; family Uloboridae; genus Uloborus; species Uloborus plumipes. Next base: position 118,894 of record JAXGGA010002546.1, read on the forward strand.
TCCGTTACATCCGTTTAAACCTCTAACACGATGATCCTGAATGTTAATGTCAGTAGTGGCATTTTAGGGATGGCACAAAAGCAATAAGCTTTCTCATGGACATTTCATTCAACCGTTATCTCATAACCTGGTGCCTTATTTACCCCTTTGTGAACAGCCCTCGTTGTTTGGTCCATAGCAATGGACAAGGCAGCACGTTCTCTGTACTAACGGATGTGTCCCAGCTTCTGATCAAATAATGGTGGTTTTGTTAATTAAACGCACGAGTGAGAATAGATCCTGTATAAAAATTAATGTTCAGAAAAAGTGTTCGCGATTTTATGGAGTGTAATTGTTTTGCTCATAACGGATTGGGGGAGAAAGCTACGCATCATGTAAGAAGTTGAAAGAAAATATTTAGAAATAAGATGTAATTGTGCATAAAATAAAAGCACCGGTGGTGCCGAGTAATTAGAAAGAGTGGTGGTTTTATTTGTTTTATTTTTATTTATTTATTTTTAATACGTAATTGTATTTATTGCAGTACTTAAATCCAAGAAGTATCATAATTCTTTTATTTCTCTTTTACTACTACATTTGCTCTTACATCACATTGATTACCTTTTTAAAAAAATAATGGCGTTTGCAAAAAAAAAAAAAAGAATAATAATAATAATTTCTTCTTCTGTTTAATAATTCAATACTAGAAGAATATTAAAGTTGTAAAAGAATGAGCAAAATGTTAAAACCATTAAGTTTTTGAAACGTTTTAAAGAAATCAAACTAAATTGAAGTTTTTTTTTTTTACTAAAAAAAAGGC